>LS048148.1:11743-23597 GCA_900241095.1 Acartia tonsa | reverse complement strand
AAAAAATCCTTAAAATTTTATGCAGATTTCAAATCTATTATATTGATTAAAAATCTTTAAAACTTTTATAGTCTAATGATAATCCCTAATGTTAATGATTTAGTAGAAGGATCCAAAGTTTTTAAGCCCACGAATAAGAAAACGTAAAGTGATAAAGTCACAAAACAAATCGGCCAACTATCATGAATAGCAACAGAGAAAATTAAAATATATGTTTAAAAAAAAGATTCTAGTTCTTTCACGTATAAGCCCAAAAATCCCCTAAAACAACGGGAAATCTGATTTCAATACTATTACCCACAAAAATTTTGAAAATCGGACCATAAACGTCAAAGATATGTGAAATCCAGTTGAACTTCTATGAACGTTATATACGTAAAGGTGGCATGTTTACTAGAAAAATCAGAAGTCTAGCTTTAATAGCAGCTGAATGAATCCTATTTTCCCCATAATGTTACGGAATCATAAGACAAACAAAATTAATTATAGAGTAGTTAGGCTACTAAGAAATTAATACTTATTCTATTTTGTGTTTGGTGAACTTTTTTTATGGAATTATAAAGGTCAGATAATGGATATATGATATACGTGGATTTATTGACATGTGAAAATTTATCGTCCATTTAGCTTGCTAATGTAGACCTAATCTATTGGTGAATTCGTTCATCCAGTAGGAGAGGATGGGGGTAAAGTGGGTTAAAGGATGGTATCATTATTTCAGCCAGCTGCGAACATCCTATTATCAGAGTGTATGAAAATCTGGTACATCCAATTAATAATATATCGATTGATCTAATCCAGTTCGCGTTAATATATCAGGAATCTAACCTTTTATAGAAACTGAGAACTTTATGGTTTTCTAAATGTTACAAGCAAATGTTTGCAAAAAACCGACATACGGAGACCCAATATTGCATAGTTAAGTCGAAGCACACATAAATGCGCGAAAAAGGCAGCTTTATGTGTATTCTCTAGCTAGACTCCCCCTTTAATGCCTCTGATTTAGCTGGAAGCAAACTCCAAAGTTCTTAGTTCTTATAGCAACATTTTACGGTGAACTTTAGTTGATTAGGAATATATCAAACAATTATTTAATATTCTGAAGAATTTTTCGGTTTCTTTTTCCATTAAAATATTTAAATTTATAAAGTAATACAATAAATCTTTAGGTAACTGAGCATACATAACAAGACCGTGTAATATCATCCGATAGTTATCTATAATAGAAAGTAGAACGGTGTCGGTCCGATTGGGTTCCCCTCTTCGGGGAATATAGCTACTAATCCGGTGGTGGTTTTATGCCAGTTTTTAAAAGTGTGGAACACCCCCTTGTCCAAAAAATTGCCCCCACATTTTTTTATGTCTTTTACATTTTAAATTTCTTACATATTTTTGTAGTTAATTTTGCTTCTTAATTGTTTACCTAATGATTTTAAGAATATGAAGAAAAAATATACATAATTTCCTTTGATTTAAAAATGACATTCACAAAAAAGTATTTAATTATTTTCCTTTTATTGGAATCCTGGGCACGCCTATCTTGAAATGAACCAAGATAATGTTCAGAGACAACACAGTAAGAGAATGGGTCAGATTCTAGCAAGTTTGACGCGAATATGATAATCTTTAAACCACGTTTTTTGAGAAAATTTGTTTATAAATTTTAAATTTTACACCTACTTGGATTTGACTCACAAGCATTTCAAATAGTGCAATTTTATTAAATTAAAAATGTCTTGCTCTGAAAAGAATTCAATGAATGCTAATTTGTGATCTTATCGTAGCATTTGATACTATTGACGGGTGTTAGTTAGAATAAAAGAAGAATGTTTACTTTTATAACATGTTTTTGTGGGTTTAATTTTATCTAAATATTTTAAATCATATTTTTGGAATAGTCCCTTTCGTCGCGATTCGGCGTATTTTAAAATGGCTTTTGATAAGCTAGTTTAGGTTAGGTTAGGTAATTGCCCCACAGAGTTAGGCAATTGGCCACGCAGGGTTAGAGCCCCCCGCAGTGGCTAGAAATAGGAGAAAAGCTACTGTGAAATAAACGAAGAAACGCCCCTTAAGGAGCGTTGCCACGAAAGGGACTATACCCCAAATTTTTCTAAATGACGATTTTAGATTGAAATAAAATAGGCCCTTTTTCTAAGTGTGATGGTCCTTACAAGAATAACTCAACCTTGTCTTAATCCATTTCAAGATGGACGTGTGCTTGTATGTCTGTGTGTGTGGGATGTTAATATTTCAATATTTTACTTTTAACAATAGGAAAATTTTCATAATTTAAAAAAAAAATATATTATCTTATTTAGGTACATGTTTAAAAAAAATGATGGATTCAATTTTACTTTAAATGTAAAAATTTTACATTCTTTATATTTTGAAGTTAGCTAAATGTGATAATAAAAAATAAACAAATGTTGTAATATTTAATGGTCACGAGGGTTAGTTTAGTTATTCTTTTTAAAATACTTAAATATTTAGGGGTCAGGTTTTTGTAATCTGTCATGACCAAATCCTGTGTGTAAAATTTAAATATCACAAAAATACAGACAACGAAAACGATAATTATATAGTAGCTTTGTTACTAAAATTTAATGGAAATTAGAATAGTAAACTTTAAATATGTGCAAGGGCATAGGGCATGAGACAGATGGACAGATGACGATAATTGTAGTGTAGCTGGGGTACTAAATATAAATCTATCCTCATATAAAATAACATTTATATAACATATTTAACCTTAGATATGTTTACATACATATTACATAAGTTATTATTATTAAATATGTAAGTAATGTTTTATTTCAAACCATTTATCTTGCTATTGTCATTAATACACTATACCTATACTTATACTTGTATACGGGTGTCGTAGCTCAGTGGTAACGCACTAAGTTACGGTGATGAGAGATTGAGTTCTAGTCGATCCCCATGTGGCAACTCGAATTTCTCAGTTGAATACATTCACGCAACTTCCTCTGGTTGTGTAAGAAGGGGATTATTGAGTAAGTTTGGATACTTAATAGTCAAGTACATAATATCAGTACTACCCTTATCCCAAGCTCCTCTGCGGTGAGCGTCATTCATTACGGTGACTTAATTTGGGACACCTGCCATACTCGGCGAGGGTGAGGTAATAATGAGTAGCACTCATGAGATAGCGGGTCAAGTCATAATGTGCTTGAACGTGGAGCTTGATAGCCATAGTGGCTATACAAATGTGTCTCAGCCTACTCCATGACTACTTAGGTCCAAACCCTAAGAGACTATGGCTAATCAATCAATCAATCAAACATAGATCCTTTTTACCTATCTGCTTCATCCAGAACTAACATTTGTAGGTTGTCCATGTTGAAGAAAGGATTTTCATCAATATGCTGGAGAATCCTGCCAGGTGTGCACACAACTATGTTACATGCAGATACACGACTCCATTCAGTTTTTAGATCCTTCAAAATAATATAAAATTAAAATCTAGTAGCCAAATTTAATTCAACGTTCTCTCATTCGTTGGTTTAAAAGCATTGGGCAATTTTTATATAAAATCTTAATAGTTGGGACAAACTAGCAGCATCAAAAGTTCCATTTGTCATTTTTGCTATTGTCTTATCCCTTAAGATCCCTGTAAAAATGTGCGCTTACCTTTCCACCAATAATAAGGCCAGCACTGTAATCATGATATTTTCCAACAACTTTGATGTACTCAAATATCTAAACAATAAATCATTTGTAATTTTGTTAATGTTTTTAAAAATATATTTAGGATTTGTCATTTTAATAAAATATAAAACTAATGGCTAAGTAACAGAAGGTAAACTTTTTAAAAGCGAAGCTTTTCTGTAATTAGGGTCGGTCGGTCGGTCCGTCCGTCCGTCTGTAACTGAAGCTTTTTTTTGTTAATTTAGGCATGTTAGAGTTGTCCTATCGATTTCAAACTTTAAATTGTGATTCCTGTAGTAGTTAGATACGATTTAGAAAGCGTAGCAACTCTATAATCGTTACCAGAATGTCCGTATGTCCATTTTAAGCATGTTGATTTTTTACTTTTTTAACAACAAATTTGTATGTGATAAAATTATCCGATTGTTTTGATTTTTGGAATACTGATTCCTAGGACAACAAAGTACAATGTTATAAGCAAAGCATCTCTATAATCAAGTCCTAAAAACGTAAGTATGTCCCTTAACATTATCCTGTATTTTGCAATTTTTCAAATTAAAATTCAATTAAAATTATGATTCGACATTTATACATTCAAGTACTGATTTTTCAGTTCTAACACACTACATGTATAAATGTTCGTAGGTCCAACCGTTTTAGAGCTTTTATGGATGTTGGTCATCCTTGTTACAAGATAAATATATGTCACTTTCTCCTAGACAGTTTTTTAGAGAGGGATGGGAGGGATATAATTGCGAATGAATACATACTCCCACAGGGGGGGGGGACTATCTGGGGGTTAAAAACAACATTTTGATGTATGAAAATCTTATTAGTAAAAAAAGCTTTTTTGGGGGTATTTTGGAGGTAATGCTTATAAATATTCCAAAACATATCTTTGAAAGTATTAATGTATTTCTTAAATCGCATTTATTACTATAAACAAACCTTTAGAAAACAACGTATTTTTAAAGATTATTAGGGTAAAGCGAGGCGAAGTCGGTAATTTTTGACACATTTTCATTAAATGACACTTTTCTCAATGTTCTAATCGACTGAAAGAAAAAATCATGAAACCAAAGTTCTTCGTTATTAAATGGCCTACAAAAGGGTAGGTAAAAAATCAAATTTTTGTGAGATGAATTTTTAGGGTACTTATTGTTTTTTTTCTGTTTTATTGGAGGTCAGAAAAAGATTTGGTTGTACTAAAACTTGTAAGAGCTAGAGCTTAGACGTTTTCAGGGGACTTAATAAGCATCTAATGGGGTATCCATTCCCGTTGAAAGCTTAAAAAAAAGCTTATTTAGTTTTTTTTTCAGAAATTGACCTTTTCTGAAGCGGGGCGAAGTCAGTTTTCGCTTTTTTATACTAACTTTTTAATTTTATACAAATTCTATACAAAAAAGTGAAATTTCTCATACTTTAAAAAATAATTTTTTTTTGTAGAAATATTGACCGATCTTTATAAAAATTTTTGTGCATGCTCTTTATTACATTTAGCAACTTTAACCTTTTGGGCATGCTGTAATGAAATGAAATCAATATGTCATAGCTTTTTAGAAGCTTAAAAATCGACCACCAATTTTGTCAAACTTCCCTTTTTTTCAACTTGAATTTTTCAGGTATTTATTTTAATAGGTAAAACTTATTTTTTTATACTCAAATTTTCAAATTGAAAAAAAATTTCTAAGAGGAGAACGCCCAAAACTCATATTAACCTGATAAGCAAGTTCTCTGGTGGGTGTTACAATGAGAGCTCCAATTCCGTCTTCCGCGGACCATCGCTTTACATATAACCTCTCTAAAAACAAACATATTATCAGGAAGGTCTCAAAGGTTAGCCTGTAGGGGCACGTATAATGTTTTCTTTTCAATCTTTGTTAAGATCAGCTGTTTATCAAATACTATTACTTTCAGATGGAGTAAGTTATGTTTTTAATATTTTTTGCGATTTCTTTTTTTAGGGTGGTGGTACGCTCCACCAAAATAGCTTTAAACCTTCCCAGGACGGACTTATGTGAAGCTACACTGTTAAAGAGAACCATATTATATATAGGTTCAGTGGTTAGCGAGATCCTTCGGTACATACAGACAGACAAACAGACAGAGATCCTGTTACTTTATTTTAAGGATAAAATTATATTCTTGAAATTGAGCTGAGAGGCCCTACTCTCATGTTCAAATTCTAATGTCTTGAGTTTAAGCATCTATTTACCAAAAACAAAAAATTAGAGAGATACAGATTTGAAGGATAAAGTGGCAGAATCGCATAAATAAAATAACCTTAGAAACAGGCGGACCTACTTTAGTTATGGAACAGATGAAATACTTAACATACATTACTTACCCATAATTGGAATAATAAATGCCAAGGTTTTCCCTGATCCAGTTTTGGCGGCCCCAAGAATATCCAATCCTCTAAGGGCTAGTCCTAAAACGTAAAATCATTTCAAATATTTTGTTTAAAGGGAAAAAAACAATTTTCTTGAAGTCTTATAAAGTAACACCAGAATGTAATAATTATTTATCGCATCGTATTATACACAGCTTTCTGTGGATATAAAAATGTACAATTAAAAGATTAAAACCAGTTTTATTAGACCCGAGATTCCAAAGGCACAGGCTAACAAAATTGGTTTTAATATTATGATTATACATTTCTATATTTGTAGAAAACTATATAATACGATGATACATAATTTTTCAGTGTGGCTGAAAATCGGTTCTTATCTCCCGGATTTTAATCGGTTTCGAAACCATACTGGAAATTTAATTCCCCATAAGCTTTTGTAGTAAGTTCCATTCATAAGGGCGGAAGAAATAGGACACATGCCATACTCATCACTCAAGAAGGGTTATTTAATGCAGGGGAGCATATTTTCCATAATTCTCCAGCCCTTCTCTGGGGTAGGGATGGATTTGAAGGTAATGAATACATTTTCCTTTTTATTATATAAATTGAATGAAATTCAAAATGTGCACTACATATTTCTAAAAATGGCCAAGGTTTAACTATCTGGAAACTTTGTAAGATAACATACATGGAAAACATTCAAAATCAACAGGAAAAATTATATGTTCAAGCTTGGATTATTGGTACCCCCTTCCCCCAATCAAATACTTACCTATGGATTCTTTCTGAATTTTTGTTGGCTTTTCATATTTGTTGTATTGCAATCCTCTTAAAGTTTCATCTGTTAAGGGAAGATCTGTGAAAAGTTTTACTTCCTCTGCATTAATTGTTTCATAACTCGATTCTAAGTAGGCAATTTTTTCCTCTAGTATTTTATACTTGGGCACGGCTTTCTTGAAAACAGGCTTTTCTCGCTTATTTCTTTCTTTATTAAGCAATTTTTGGTGTTCATAGTGTTTTAACTTCTTGTCCATTTTAGATAATCTGTAACACTGAAGTATACTTTTCATTTTGAAAATTGTACAAATTTTGGTATGATAATTAATTATAACAGATTTGATTTCAACATTAAAACAGAAACAGCGAAAAACTGCACATTTTAAAGATTTTAAAACTTCATTTCCCTTGTTTATAAAAATAACTATTATCACATAGTTTTTTAAGGCTTTTTATGGCTGCTATATTAAAATATATATTTGCTTTTTTCTTCAGGGGTGTATAATATTCTGCACAAGAATTATTTTTTCCCCCGGTTGCAAAATATTTCCTTTTTCTCCCCAAGGAGGGGGCAATGAAAAATTATTTCTTCATTTTTTCCTCCCCTCTCACATATTTTTTAATTCCCTTTACCCCCTTTAGCATGGGATCCCATGCAGAATATAATTATACACCCCTGTTTTTCTTACAATGAGAATAATACATTCTTGGACAATAAATCAACAACTTTAGAAATTGCACTATTTAAATAATATATAAACTATGTGTAAAAATAAAAAAAATGAAGACTAGAATAGAACATATTGAAATGGCTCAAAAATATTTTTTTTCTATTGTTAGGTATTTTGTAAACTATAAAAAAAAACTTAAAAAAAATGCTAGACATACTTAATTATTCAATTTTACAAACATTATAAAATAAAAGTATAAAAATTGATTCAAATTCAGAACCAAATCAATAAAAAATAAATACATTTTAAAATTATCAGATAAAGAATCTATATTTTGATATTCATTATTCATAGCTGTAATATACAATTGGGACTTTTCACTTTGATCTAACTAAATAATATTCGCAGATACTTAAATTAGTTTTGTAGTATAACATAAACAGACAGACAGACGGATAAAAAATGTAAAAATTTTTACAATAATTTCAGCTGTCTATCTTCATTAGCAGCCGAGAAAATTACATTTCCCCCTCAAAGCGTTACGGACTGACGGATAGACAAAGTGAATTATAGAACAGTTTCGCTCCTAAAAAATAGAAATGTAGCATATAATTTCTACTGCCACAAAAATAGATTCAAGTCCTCAACTGGTATATTATATTTGTATAGATAGGTATAATACAATGTTTTATTAGGTAGGTATTAATTTTGCATTATTGATTCATCGCCAAGAAATGTCTATTTATAATACTAAAATATAAATACTTGTATAATCATATAGCCCCTACCATTACAATCCAATCTATTTTACCCAATTTAACTTATGGTAACCGCATTAACAACAAACCATTAATTTGATTTTTATACAGGTATAACTGTGCAGTAAACACCTATTTCATTATGTTACTCTATAATTATTTATGCTTTAAGAATTAGAATATCTAGGCTGGTCTTTTCTTATTAGCATGTCATAGGTAACAAATGGCAGATGGTGTAGGATTTGTTCAGGGAGTTCGGGCTCTTTAGTTTTTCAGGTGCGAGCTGAAATTGACAAAACTTATTAGTGTTTATATTCTAGTTTCTAAAATCTTTGGACATTTAATTATAATGCATACAAATGGCAGTGTAAAACCATCCATGGACCTAAGTGATGGTTAGCTCAAATGGAGAACTCAATCGGTTCTGTAATTAAAAGAAGAAAACTTAAGCTAGAGACAAACAACATTACTAATTCTAATTTATATAATAGGATTAATACATAGAAAATACACAAATAGTCGTCCAAATACTTTAGTACCTAATTTATATATTAAATGTGTTAGAAACGCAGCAACTCAGTTAGTTTAAATAAAATAATAATATACTTACGTTAAGCTTTTGGCATGGACTCTGTATTCATAATCTAATGTTGAGTTGGGAGGAGGATTAATAACACGTCTAAACAGAAAAACAGAACGAGAATTAGTTAAGAAAAACAGATAAGTACCTACAAAACTCGAAGAAATAATAGGTAACCTGGTAGCTGAATTGATTGTTAAAAAATAAAAAAATAAAACTAGGCATTCAAAAGTATGCTAAAAGGTTAGGTACAATTATGAATTATCAATAACAAATGAAATGCTGAAAAGTTAAAATGCAAAAAGTTTAAGTACAAATATTTTTTCGTCGGAGGTGTGTAACCACGTAAATCATCAAAGCACTTTAATTTTTGAGATTATGTAAATATCAGGGATCTCAAAAGGGATAAGACAATAGTCGATAAATTGATGTGCATCATCAATGATAATACACAAAATTAAGAAAACGTTATTATATGACTTTGGGGACTAGTGTAATAAACAAACTAATGTCCCCTGCATCCCTGTGAAAATATTCTCTTTTTTCCAAAGATTTTTAAAATATAAAAGATATGAGAGACTTTTTTGCCATGCCAAGACGACATTTAGATTAAATATACCTGAAAATATCACGAATCCTGGTGGTAACCGCAGTGTCGCTGGCCGTCCTGTTCCACACATCAATGAGGTCTGTGTGAATGCGGATGGAGATTCTGACTCCGCAGATCTCGTCACCGACCATGAACTGTTCCCCGAGCAGGGCCAACACAAGGTTCTCCCAACAACGGGAGCTCAGCGGTTTCCGCAATCTAAAAGCGCGAAGAATTAACTTCAATATGATAAAATATGTTGCAAAGTTGAAAAGAAAAGAGAAGGAGAGGAAAAGAAGGAAAAGGGAAGGGGAGGAAAATTTAACAGTATAAATAGGGAAGGGAAGGAAAAGTAGAAAAAGAGAAGGGGAGGAAAAGTAGAAACGGAAAAGGGAGTAAAAATAGAAAAAGGGAAAGGCAGAAAAAGTAGAAAAGCAAAAAAAGAAAAAGTAGAAATTAAAAGGGTAAGGAAGGAAAAGTAGAAAAAGGGGAGGAAAAGTAAAAAAGGGAAGGGAGGGAAAGTAGAAAAGAGAAGGGGGGGAAAGTAGAAAAAGAGAAGGGGATGAAGAAAAGGGAAAGGGAAGAGGAGAATGTAAAAAATTGAAAGTGGAAGGTAAAGTATTTAGAAAAGAGGTAGGAATATGGCAAGAAAAAAAATCTTTTGAGTTTCTACTAAATGCACTACTAAAAAAGTACCTACCTAATTGTCTTTGTTTGAAAAATACAAATTAAAGCTTGTATGTACTTACTTTATCTGCCACATGCCTCCTTGTTTATTGGCCGGGTCCTCCCAGATGGGTTTAACTCCCATCTTGAAAATGTGAAAAGAATATGCTTGTCTTTTCAGATGAAAATCCGGAGAGTTGGCGAGTTCTCCAGGTCTAATGATATGCGAGTACAGACTCCAGAACTGCTCTACAGAACCAAATCTGAATGTAAGCACAGTTTGTTATTTATTTTCAATGATTTTTTTTTGTGGTAAAGGATCCTAGATGTTTAACATATATTGGGAATAGTTGCTTTTGCAATGTGCTATAAAATTGTAAGCTAGCCTTCAGTCAAATACACTTATTAAGTCTAACTGTTCTTAATGTTGACCAAACGCAAAGTATAATTAAAACGCATATTTAAAACAATTTGACCTTATAAGCGCATTTGACTGGAATCTTACAACTTTACAGTAGTTTGGTAAAGCTACTATTCCCTTTTAATTAAAAACATACTGTAAAATTTTTAAAAATTAATTATAGCTTCTTAAAACAGGTAATATCAAGCTAAATTGGATAAAAAAATCTTATTCGGATAGCGGATTCTTGCAATATTTATTAGAAGTCATGAAAGCATGAAATAATAACTCAACCTAATTATAGAAAAGCTTCGCTTTTAAAAATACCTAGGTATGTAACTAAGTGGTTGCTAAAATATATTTCATACATAACCGAATGTAAAGAATATTCTATAAAGCACAACAAAAAATAAAACTAGTTGGCTTAACAACATTGAGGACTTTTAGTAAATTTTGATTAGTTGGTTCAATAAGTTGAGGGTTTAAACATTTCATCCATTTATTTCAATCTAGAGAACGGGAACTTTAATGCATCATCATTAGGGATGTACATCAATTTATTGGCCATCGTCTTTCCCTTTAGATCCCTGAAGTAAAATACTTACTTTCCAATGGGCTTGAGTGTGTTGATGAAATTAGAGGACTGTTTACCATAACCTCTAGTTGAGAACCAGACTGTATACTGATACTGGAGCCGGTGCTGGTGGGGAGCTATTTCTACGGGCGTGAAAAAGTGTTCCAATTCCTTAAAAATAAAAATTAACAACTTGGACTAAAAGAACCTGATAACAGTAGCTTTCGATAGGTTATTTTAGGTAAATGTTAACAATAGCCCCACAGGATTAGAGCCCTCCGCAAAGGCTAGGAACAGGTTAAGAGTTACTATGATAATACAACGAAACCCCCTTTGTTTTCTATCCATAATCCAAAGAACTTTGTTCATTTAGAAGTCTTCATATCAAAGAAGAAATATAATTCTTAATTCCTAAGTTTTTAGATGCATTGCATCTTTCTTAAGTATCCACTTAAATCACTGACTTTTTCTAACAAAAATGTTTTATCTATTCGAGTATATGCTATTAGATTGCCCATATATTAGGTATATGTTACAATTCTGAAATATTTTTATAATTTTTGACCCATTTATTTATTTTTATGAAGAAGTTTACAATGAAAATTAAATAAATAACAATATTTCTCACCATTCTGTCTCACTCTATGACTATAATATGTTATTTATTTTATATATGCATCTATGCATATAGGATTGTTTTCTTTAATACCTAGGGTATTGGTTAAAGGGGGGGGGGGGGAATGGTGCACAATTTCCGTAACCGGGGAAATTGGGGTTTATGTTTGGACTGAGGGGATAGTTTTTTGGGGATAAATAA
>LS048146.1:4089-18665 GCA_900241095.1 Acartia tonsa | reverse complement strand
ACAAGAAAAAAAACTAGTTATGGAAATATAATTGAAAAGCATGATCTTATATCTGCAAATTAGAAAATAAATTACTCTCAATTAATATCAAAACAACAATTTGATCTTGTATACAAAATGTTAATGAAAACATATTATGAAAATCAAATGTTTTTTTTTTTATTTAAGTGGACTATATCTTTGAAAGTGATTATATTGACAACTCTCATAAAGATAGTATCTTGAATTAAAATCAATTTTAAAAATCTAATGTACAGAAGAGTTCCGGTCAGAATATTTTTTTTTTAATAATTCAGATATATAAAGTGTTGATAATTTATGATTATTATCATTTGTTTGTTTTATAAATGTTATCATTCTTGTTATACATAAAAGATGTATGTTTAAATTCTCAAAATCCCTTAGGTACTTTAGAAATTACATTCTAAATTGTTCCTTTCAAAATTATTTTGAATTGCTACATATAATGTACTTTGCAAAGCTACTTTTTTGAGAGCTTTTAAATTTTTTTTTAAATCAACTAAAAAATTGGTAGGAATACTTAAAAGAAAGTTACTTGAAATTTTCTAATATATTTTTAATGATATCTGAGTTTTAAAAAAAATTTAATTTCTTTCTAAATTAAATTTACTTGTGAAAGTGAAGAAATTTTTGACAATTAAATAAAATAAAACACGAGGTTAAACAGATAATATAAATGCAGATAGAAGGATAGACAGCTAAATATCCTACCTCCTATATATATTAAAGAAAAATTCCAAGAAATCAAAGATAGAAAATAAGATAGAAAGACTGGTTTGTATCTTACCTGTGACAAACCTGTAGAAAAATTCTTACTATTGACAGAATCATTGAATTCTTGAAAAGATATAGGGACAGCTACATATCTTACCTCTAACAAATGTTGAAAGAAAAGTCCAACAATGGGTAGAACAGTTGACACTCCCATCAAGAATGATCTGTACTTCCAAACAAAATACCTAAATAAATATCAATTATAGAATAAATTGGCTATGTGCAGTGATATACAGCAATGTACAGCGATATACTGCGATGTGCAGCAATAGAAGCAAAAACTCCATAATCCATCACTAAGGGAGCTTAAATAAAATGGCAGGAGGATCTAATTATTCGATCGAAGGTCAATATTTTCAAAGGGCTTGGATCCTGATGCTGCAAATATAAAGTATGCCTAAAATTGAACAGGGAACATATGTTAATAAAAAAGAATTATATAAAATTTTTGTTGCTGCGCTACTTACGAACAGTTTCATCCTCTTGAAATTGACAATGAATGTAAAGTAATGACCAACTGCCTTATAACTTTTATTTATAGAATGATTAAGAAAGTTTGAAAGTAAAATTACATTTGTTTGTCAATTAGGTTTGCAGTAAGAAAGAGAAAAGAAGCAAACCCCAGCTTATACCAACAAGAAAAAAATTCGGGAAAAAATCACGAAACCTATACGTGTTTTTCAGCTGTCGTTGGGGGGCAACACATATGTAGTAAAATTTGCGACCTCTCAATTTGCCCCCCAAATACTATTTTAGATTTATTTCGCTTGTTGGATATAAATTGTTTCTGAGTAAACCCAGTTAAACACATAAATTAAAATTATGATATTTAGCAAACAAAATCTTTAGCCTTTTTTGTTAATTTTAACTTTAAGATTTTTAGAATTCAAAATTTATATAATAAATATTAATCCTATTATATAGTAGTAAGGTTTTTTTGTCTATAGCTTAAGATTTTTTATAACTAATGAACCTATTGAGTTTTTCATTTTATAGAAGCCTTTCTTATAGGTCCCTTGGTGGTTTTAGGCTATTTGATTTCTATACATATGTAAGTTTGGTTTTAGGCTCCTTCCTACTTTCCTTACTCCTTCGAATACAGGGCTCCTAGATGCTAGGAGCGCAGCCGCTAGTATAAAATATATAATAAAACATTGTTAGGATATAAATAAAAACAATAAAGATATAAAGAAAAAATAATAAAGAAGTATATATTGGTTTAGTACTCTGACATTAAGTTAATTTATTATCTCTTGAACTATTTAGTGCCCCCCCGGGCCCCCCCCAACCAACCAACCAACTCAACTTTTTTAAACATGATTTTTGCTATGTTTCATAACTCTAACTTAACCTAACCCAATACACATTACACGTGCATATTTTCACAAAGGTAATTTGATTTGAGGTCCACATTAAATTTTGGGGATATTTCTAATATCTCTCGAAGGCAATATAAACTTTTATTATTCAATTATACTACACCGCTAAGTATATAAGAATTTTTTATTTTACAGGGAATGTTTGAGGCTATTCTTAAATTTAAAAAAATATATAAAAGTAAAAAAAGTAATATCATGTTTCTTTTCATACAAAAAATTGTAAATAATTATTGTTTAGATACAGCAGACCATTTGAAATATATTTTGATTATTTAAATTTTTTTTGTCTATTTATGTGTTATCAATAAAATAACGTTTTGCTGTGAATTTTTTAACAACTTATAAAACATTATATTCAAAGGTTTAAGATGCGCCTCTTTCTGGCATAAATGTCCTTGTTTTAATAAGAACAGAACTTTTCTTCCAAGAAATTCTTGACAGACAATAAACATCCTTATTTTCAGATTTTCTAAAAAACATAATAAAAACAAGGACGATCCTACGATAACATCCATAGGAGCTAAGCTCAGCAAATTAAATTATTGGACAGAGATACAACCACCTCCAAAGGGGTTATGTATAAATAATATCGGCTTAATTGTCCCAAGAATTAACAACTAAAATATTTAATTTTATTCAAAAGTGGAGGTTTATGTAAGTACTGATGACAATTATCAAAGAGTTGCCACGCTCTACCAAATTTTACTAAGGTTTACCACTTTTAGGATGATTCTAACAATAATCTATGTTTATGTCTACGATCCTACGAAAAAAAGCTTAAGTTTAGAAAATCTTTGTTTTTAATAAATATAAAAGAAAGTTATATTTTCCATCTTTAGAATTCTCATTAGATTTTCTTCCATTATTTTCTTTATTCAAAATTTCTTTCTTTTCAGTTATAAGATCTTCTGTTGTTAAGCTGTAGAAATAGTGAAATTAGAACAATACTCTATAATACAAAGTAGAACGATGTGTGTCTCTGTCTGAAGCTTAAGATCTCGGTAACCAATGAACCGATTGGGTTCTACTCTTTAGGGAATATACCTACTGGTCCTGTGGTGGTTTTTGGCTATTTTCTTGGAAGATGGGACACAACTAACCCTCAATAAAGAAAAAATCTCCACTGCAACCTAGGGGCGAAGCCCCAGTGAAAAAAATGGCCCCCCCCATTTTTTTAAAGCCGCTACTATTTTTTAAAATTAGTAGTAATCGTTTTTTGTCTGTAGCGAAGGATCTCACTAACTTCAGAACCGAAATGGTTCTCCTGTACAGTGAAGCTTCTTATAGTTCTAGGGAAGGTTTTCTAACTATTTTGGGGGAGGGTATCAATAGAAATCATCCATAGAAAAAATTAACCCACCCCTTCTCTTTCCAAAAAAAAATTTAAAAAAATTTTCTTTGAAAACCTTAATTTAAGAATTAAGACAAGTAGCAGAAAAAGAAAGATTCAAAAGTAGGTCTAATAAAAGAGGAGGATTTATTCAAATTGTTGAGAGGGAGAGAGAGAGAGAGAGAGTGAGTGTGTGAGAGAGAGAGACTTACAAAAATTTTAATTAATTGAAAAATATCTGAAATTTTATAAAAGATTTATAATGTGGGTGACCCTCCTTATATCCACCTCCCTATCTAGAAAATCTTAATTACGTGCAGGAAAAAAATATTGTTTGTTAATCTCTTTCAAGGACATCTAAGCTTTTAAGAATAGTATAAAATCTCAAATGAGGGTTAATTCAAATTTGGCGAATTTTTTTTTCTGCTACCCTTAAAATTTTTAATTAAAGGGGATAAATTTTAAATATAGGTTAGGGTAATTACACCCACTAATAGATGTATAGATAATAAGCTGCTAAAATTGGGGAGGAGGAGGTTGAAGGGTCCAATCTTAATCAAATGGATTTTGCCTAAAAACTTGATATTTTGTTGAAAATGAAAAACGTGACTTTTTTAATAATCTCAAATAATAGAGTACTTCAAAAAAATATGATATTAATATTTGTATTAGATATATTTTTTAAAACGAATCTTTACTATTATTAGGGTATTTAGGTCCGTAAAGAAAAGCAGTTTTCTTTAGGTTAGGCATGTTATAATGGTCCTCTCGACTTTAAACTAAAGATGATGATTATTGTACTAAATAAGTACCAGAAAAAAAACTAATTATAAACTGTTTTGATAATAGTTTTGGTATTGTAAAATGTATAATTATTAATTATCCTACTCATTTATTTAAAAATAATTCTTGAACAACAAGGTTTTAAGAGGAGCATTTATATTATCCTAAAAGTGTAAGTAGATCCTTATAAACAATCCTATATTAACGCCATTTTACAAAAAGTTAAATCAATATTCTGCTAATTAAGTGTTTATGTTAGTGTGTTATACCGTTTAATTTCAGAGCTTCGCTTTACAGTATTAATGTAATTGATGTCATGCACCTGACCTAGCAACTTACCAGAAAGCGGGTAGGTCAAGTTCTCTGTGTATGATAGCGGTCAACCTTGGTCCGCGCATTTGCAGCTTCAGCCGCTGAAAAAAGAGGACATCCATTAGTAAGTAACTGCAATGAATAAATCTGAAGAAGGGTCGGGGACTCTAAATTATAATGGTACCCAAAGTTTTATAAACACCATCTCTCATTCGTTTACTTTTGTTATAATCAGCACACATCTTCAGTGTCCATTCATTCCTACCAATAAGATTCATATTTTGATTTCGTAATTGAAGGGGAACATCAATTTATTGTCCATTGAACTACCCCCTAATATGCAGGCTACGTTTACCCTTGTTAAAATATTGTCAGTAAATCACACACAACCACCTGTACAGACTGATAATCATGATTATAAACCTTTAGATATTTGTGTTCCCTGTTCTAGTAATGTATTCCATGTACTGTGAAGACTTAACCTTTACATCAATTTGTATTTGGTTACCCAACAGACAACTAACCCTTTGATTGCACGAGGATTGTATGAAAGTCCTAACTGAGTATGGAAATGAGTTGCGTTTGTTTATGTACCAATGCATTACACACCCCCTATTCTTACTATAAGTATCCCACGTCTGACATAGCAGCAGTAGATTCTCTTTTTTAACGTCTCTAGTATAACGCAATGGGGTCCAGACTCGAACCCGCAACCTCTCGGATAGTATCGAACACATTACCTCCTCGTCCAGATTAATAGCGCCGTCCTTGACAGGGATCTTGGTCTCAACCTTGACATTTCCAACCTAAACAGGATTCAGATCATCGATATATTATGACTTGGATGTTACACCAGCTTTCATGTACTCTGACTGTCTGACAAAGTGATGCTCGTAACTGGCTAAAATAATCCTATTTTTTCCATCCTTTAAAATAATTTCAAAGCACCCAAACGGCTTTAAATTTGAGAATTCGTCGCGGTTGCCGAGCCCTTTCCTTTTAAAAAGTATTTTCAAAAGTTTTCCTTTCTACAGAAAATAAGGAAAATTAAGTGATATTATTTTCTTACTTTCACTGACGTATTAGGACAATTATATCCATACGTAGCAAAGCAAAAGCAAGTAATATTCAAAGCAAAATTAGGTACTATGCAGTAAAGATATTGCTAAACCAATGAGTACATTCACAAATATTAAAGAAGATTCCAGTCACTACTTAGTAAAAACATATGGTAGTTGTACGGACAAACAATATATGTAGAGGAGCGTCTCTCTCCACTAGAAGATTATCTATAGAGTAGCATCTCTCTCCACTAGAAGATTATCTATAGAGTAGCATCTCTCTCCACTAGAAGATTATCTATAGAGTAGCATCTCTCTCCACTAGAAGATTATCTATAGAGTAGCATCTCTCTCCACTAGAAGATTATCTATAGAGTAGCATCTCTCTCCACTAGAAGATTATCTATAGAGTAGCATCTCTCTCCTCTAGAAGATTGATGCAATTCTTTGGATTTTATTAAATTTTTTCTCTGAATAGGTGCACGATTTATCCAATCTATTTATCTATCTGTCTAATCTATCTATCTATCTATCCATCTATCTATCCATCTATCTCTCAACTCACCAGCGCAGGTATTGTCACACAAAAGCTTGCTTTGTCTGTTGACTCAAAGAGGGTCGAAGCCGTTTCCAAGACCTTAATGAACAAGATATCATCAAAAATTGAATAAAAAATCATTTATCCTTTTGGATGCGTTATTTTAATAGATATATCTGTTTCTATCGATTTTAATGAGCTATAAATGTCCATTGGTATCAAATATGACATTTCAGTTCTAACAAGTATACCAATCTTTAAAAGTGGCGCAACAAGATCAAACTAACAACACAATTAAGAGACAAAAAAGAACAGTTTAGCAGTTAAAAATATTCCGATCAATTGATGTTTTAATGTTGGTAAGAAGTAAAATATGTGAGAAATTCTTTTTCTTTTGGCAGAGATTTTAGATAAATTATTGAATAAGACTTATTCTTTGCATAGATCATTTAAATAATTATATTTAAAGTTAATTTAAAGTTTAATTAACTTAAATTAGGCAAATCAGACAAAGGTGGTGCAATCAATGAGTTGGTTGTCTGATGGGTGTTACTTAATCTAATACCCCTGGTTTGGACGGAAAATGAGAGAGTTGGGTCCCCTTAGTTATCCTGGGTTGTAGAACCTGGCGTTAGAGTGATAGGTAGGCATATCAGTGACTTAGTGACGTTTGAACAGACCATAGTTCTACAGAAGCTGTGCAAATAACAATTATTTATAAATTCTAGTAAAAGGTTCATACAAATTACTTTGCCATTTACTATGAAATTAAAAACTATCTAGCCCAATTTCATAAAACTATTTGTAACACCATAGCAACTCTATAACACTGTTCTTCTGTGCTTAACTATTGACAACGTTATTCAAGTTCCTTTTTTACAAAGTACAAATAATCAAAAACACACCTGTATTCTTATATAAAAGTAACAGGATGTCTGTTTGTCACCCCCGAAAAAATGACCCTTCCCCCCCCCCAAAAAAAAAGTGGAGGGTCGAATTCCCCTCCCGCCTTTAATTCTTTCCCAATTTCCCTTGGGGGGGTTAACCTTTCTCTCCCATCTACCTACCCCATGATACCGTCGGTTTTTACTAAAACAAATTTTTTTTGAACGCTCACACAAAGATTCTTTAGTATAAAATTTATATAAGATAGATTAATCTTTTCTTTAGATTGCGAATAATAAAATACCAAAGGCCTAATTGTGTAATATTTATAAAGTCTGATTAATCTGTTCCCGTTAACTGTGATTTAAAACAGTGTAAATTATTGAAATGATATACAATTTTGTACTTTTGTTAAATATCAAATGTTCTGCTAATGTCAAACATGCAATAATTAAACTATTTTTATATGCCTTTCTATTCTTAATTATATAATGTATATCGTTTATTTTAACATATCTTTAAATCAAAAGCCTATTTTACAGAAAAATAATATATTATAGGTCCTTTTTCTAGTTTATTCTAATTTTTTCTATAAATTTCTAAATATTTGGTCCACTAATAGTGTGTCCATTTACATATTTAATAGTATTCTATTGATATGTCCATTAAGATATATAAAAAATTCCTTCTAACTTATATATCCTAATGTCCATCCATTTACAAATCTTAGAAACGAATTTGTTTGTTTTTTTCAAGCTCTGAGTGTCCCTTTTTCATCTATGTGTTTTTTGCTTGTCTATCTATCTATCCATTAGATGTCTATCCACTATCCATCCATCGACAAACCTTTGAAACAAATTTGTTTGTATTTCTCAAGCTCTGGGTGTCTTCTGGTTCCAAATCAATTCCCATGTCCAATAAAAATACTTTCTTTTCGGTCAAGAATTCCTAGATAGATAGATATGTATAGATAGATAGATATGTAAACAGATAGATAGAAAGATTGATAGATTGATATAAAGGTTACATTGATACATAGAAGGCAAATGGAAAAATGTTAGATGCCCATTACCAAGTTAAACTTTTATTATTCTCTAAATTTTTTTTAAATAGATGGGTTATAGATAATTAAATCGATTAATATTAGTTAAGTTAATAGACAGATAGATAAATCATAATTAGATATAGATAGATAGCTTAATGATAAATTAATAGACAGATAGGCAATTAAGATAGATAGGCAGCGTGATAGACAATTAATAGATAGATAAAAGATGAAATAATCGATGGAGTAATTGAAAATTAAATCGGGGGGTAGTTTATTAAAAAAGATGAACCTACAGGGTGTTTCAAGAGAAATGTCTTTTTTTAATCTTAATTATGCATAGAAAATAAAACAATTATATAAAATGCTTTATATACTTGGAAAACACATTGTGGGACATTTACGTTTCAAATATTTAAAAATTATTATTTCAACAAATTATGCCCTAAAAACCAGTTTTTCCAAAGGCCCTTTTTTCGAAGTTTTATGGATTTAAAAGTTGCTAAATATGTGCACAATTTTAAAATTTAAAATGCGCGGCTTGTGTTAATAGTATAAAAACGTTATGCATATCATTAGAATCGTCATAAGCTCTAGTTTTTCGATAAATAAGAACAATTCCTGTGCAACATAAAGTATAGGAGCTACGTGGTAAAATGTTCCAACTTACTTAAATTTTTTTAACCTTTTTCTCACATTTTTCAACGTAGCTCATAAAGTACAAATAGCACAAAAACGGTACTTATATTTTCACAAACTAGAGCATTCTAACGATATGCGTAACATTTTTCTACTATTATACAAGCCGCCCAATTTGAATTTTAAAAATGTGCGTATTTTTGCACAACCTTTAAATCCATAAGTGTTCGAAAAAAGGCCTTTGGAGAAAACCGGTTTTTAGAGCATAATTTGTTGAAATAATCATTTTGAAATATTTGAAACATAAATGCCCCACAATATGTTTTCCAAATATGTAAAGTATTTTATATAATTGTTTTATTTTCTATGAATAGTTAAGAGTTTAAAGACATTTCTCTTGAAACACCCTGTATATCGATTGATAAATCACAACATAATTTTTATGTCTTTGCTTCGCTTTTTTGGATATTATTATCCTTTTAAATGTATAAAAATGCATGCATTCTGCATAGGGCTTGTTTAGATGACTTAATAAGTGATTATCTATTAGGAATAGATATACAGGTATAGAGGGTTAGTTTGGGTTAGACCAGGAGGAATCACTAAAACTAGTCAGGGATCTAAAGGGATAAGACAATGGCCGATAAATTGATGTACATCCCAAATGATAATACACAAAATTCCCTCTCGTGTAGATTACAATTATTGGTTGAAACGTGTGGACACTCAACGGACAGACATATGGATGGACAGACGGATATTTCTAATCATAAATGAAACGAAGTTAAAATGATTTGTGAATCTATGAATAATGTTTTATTCTAGTAGAGTACATATACCTATATATTGGAGATGATTAACAATTTTATTATATCTATCTTGGGTGCGGAGTCTTTAGTACAGAACAAGGATGACAACTTCAATAAAAGCGAATAAAAGACACCCTTTTATATAAAATAAAAGTTTTTTTGCCTATAGCTGAAGATTTTGATAATTAAAGAATCGAACACGAGATCTCCATTTTATGGAAGCTTCACATAGATCCAAGGATGGTTTTAGGCTATTTGCTCTTTAGATTTTAGTCTTTGGATGGTTTTGGGCTTTTTCCGTTTTTTTTCTACCTCTACTCGAATAAAGAGCTCCTGGATGCTAGGGGCACAGATACAGCTTCTACCAATAACGAAATTAATTCGGAAATAAATCACAAAACCTATACGTGTTTTTCAGCTGTCGTTGGGGGGCAACACATCGTAAAATTGACGACCTCTCCATTTGCCCCCCAAATATTATTTTAGATTTATTTCGCTTGTTGGTTATACCTTATTCCTGGCACAGATACCAGTAAAATATAAAATGACAGAGCTTATAATATTAAAAAAAAAATTAAAGATCATTTTAAAAGGACGGACGGACCGGCCCTAATTATAGAGTTGGTTCGCTTCTAAAAACACATACACACTATCAAATTTATTAATATTCAAAATGGACATGATATCAAAATAGACAGTTAGTTACAGGGAGAGAGGGGACACTGGACCGCGAATTTTACTGGCAACCAAAGTTTTAAAAACTATGTGCCCTCACACTTTGGCTTTAAAACATTTAGTAGTTTTCAACAAATATTTTTTATATAGAAGGGGTGAATTTTGTTTTTCATCATTGTGGATGTAGATCATTTTACCATCCATTCTGGTATCCCTCATGATAAACAATCGATATATTATTACTTGGATGTTGCACCAGATTTTCACGTCCTTTGATAAAATAGTGCTCGCAGCTAGCTAAAATAACGATACCCCTAGTCCAACCCATATACAATCTCATCCTACTGGATGAACGAAATGACCAATAAATGAGGTCCATCTTAGCAAGCCAAATTGACGAAAAAAATTGCCCAGTCAGTATATCCACGTATTTTTTTATATCCAATGTAGAATCTAATTCTATTCATTATTTAAAACAAAAGAGGTGGGCTTACTTTGATATTATTATGTTACCAAGACATGAAAATATGAAATAGACAAAAACCTGCCCAGGAACGTTATTAAGCTTTCCCCAAATGAATAACTTAATTAAAACTTGTATCATTTTGTCGGCATGTCATTTTTCTTGTCATATGTTGGGTACCTTATGTGTTTTAAACATGATAAAAAACTTATATTACTTCTTGATTGGTTGATTTAAACTGGCAGTCCAAACTTTTTAACCAATAATTACAATTTAATTTTATTTGACATTATGTCATATCATAACTTTACAAAATTTGAAAAGGAGTTTTTGCTTAATAGAACAATTCTATCCTGAATATTATTTCTCCTTTTACTAAACAATTCTCCGTTATAAAGATTATGCTGACAATGAAACTTTATTCGTACAGGAATAGGATTGTGTATTCTGTTAAATACAGTGTGTTTTATTTTATTAAATAAAACGTATTGGTTAATTCAACCCACTTACCCCTGTCAGAAATTAATCGTTAATACCTCATTTTCTTCAACAAATTATGCCATAAAAACCAGTTTTGATTGAAATATTAATTGATTAAGGCAAAATTACAATGTCATTGTTTCAGCAACATAACTTTAAATTCAAATAGCTCCCAAACGGCTTACAGTACTCCCTATGCCAGTGAGGAAAATAAACTATTAAAGTTAGGGTGTCCCTTAGTGTAGCGGTTAGCGCACTACGCTTTTGTTGGGAGAAACCGAGTCCAAGTACCTCCGTATACTATGTACTTGGTTGACAAATGCAGTCGCAATTTGTTAGGTTGTAATCACGCAATCTTCCCTGAGATTCCCTAGGGTTGTAAGGGGGGAGATTTGTAGGAAGTTATGATTCTACATATCAAGCAACTTATATCATGCTTTCCCCCCGTCCATGCTCCTTATTCATCTGAGAGTGCTATTAATTAGGGTGGCTTCATATGCGCTAGCTTACCAATCTATGATTGGCCAAAGGATTCTCACCTCCAATCTTCGTGTGCATCTGAATCCTAACTTCAGAGAATCAGGGCTACATACATACACACAACATATCCAGCAGAACAGGGGCATCCAGAAATAAAACCTTAGATTTTCAAAGTTTATTCGGTGCTTAAAGACCAACACCCACCGGCCAACTGTCTTTGCACGTCGATGTACCTGATAAACAAAATTGCTTGCATACCAGTTTAATGTTCTTTTTGAATAAACTACTTAGTTTTCAAACTATTTTTAAAAATACTTTTCCAAATCCATGTTTTGTTGACTCTAGCCTGCCCCCCCCCCCTTACCCCCAACCCCTGCTAAATTGAATTTTGTAAAAAAAATTCATTTAATGGACAAACATATTTAGCTATCAATGCGAGTAAATCATCAATTCCGCAAAAAAACACATTAAAACATTATATTAAACGCTAAAGAACCTGGTAATAGTGTCTAACTTTTTATGTTTGTGACGTAACAAAAATCCATCTCTTTTTTAGGGGTTTCCTTTCCCACCTCCCCTCTCATCCTTCGATTTTTGTTACGTCACAAAGATAAAAAGTTAGACACTATTACTAGGTTCGATGTCATCAATTTATCAGCCATTGGCTTATCCCTTTAGATCCCTGTATACATACATGGTAATTTTAAAGCAAAATTAACATATAATCAAAAGTATTCGTCCGTCCGTCGTTCGTAAAAACGGGATGAGAGAAACGTGAATTTCTTATCTGCTGTTCAAGGTATGCGGCTGAAATTTTCTATAAGATAATCTTAATAAAATTTACTTAGTCCGTCGGTACGTCGATCGGTCGTTAAAGGAAACGGAACAAAAGAGTAGCAATGTTCTCTATTAAGTACTAATGGTTTCGTCCCTAGCCTTTAGAAGCTTTGCCCCAGGAGGTATTATTACATCTTCTAATACCTACCCAGATGAAACAAATGCGAAAAGTTCGTAAAAATTCTTTTTAAAAAAATTGAAGGGGATTTTTTTTGTTTTTGGGGGGTTGGAGGTGTCCCACCCTCCAAGAAAATAGCCTAAAACCAACACAGGACCAGTAGGCTTATACTCTGAAGATGAGAATCCGATCGGTTCAGTAATTACCGAGATCCTAAGGGACAGACGGACGGAAGGACGGACAGACAGACAGACAGACGGACGGATAGACATCAAGCTACTTTGTATTATTATAGATTGTCAAATGGAGAGAAGAGTTAAGTGATAATTTACCATTCAGAGCCTATACCTGCTGGGATACCTAGTACCCTACCCTAACCTAACCTAATCTTACATAAGAAATAAGCAAACCAAAGGAAAAAATAGCCTTCAATATTGTTTTATTCTGTAAGGAAATGTGAGTGTTTCTCTGCTCCAATAGGAACTGTTAGGAAAATCACATTGTGATTTGTTTAGGTTTTATGATGTCAATGATGACGGAATATTAACAATTGATGAACTTAGAATTGTTCTCAAGGGCATCTCAGATATTGCTTTCAAGGTAACTATCTATCTATATTAGGGCGGGTTCATATCGGAATTAGACAAAGATGGGATGTCCAACAGATAAAACTAACTTAAATAAAATGTCTGACAGAAAACGAATTTTTCAAAATTGTAATTTAGAATGCGACCACTTAAAAATGTATTTCATTAATAAAAAAATAAGCAAAGACGACATTCAAGTCCTGTCCACTTAATATCTCGGTTGCTATTAGTGCTAGAGGGCTAAACATTTTTGTGCATTTCCCCAGTTTAATAATGAATTTCCGACTATAAGTCAGTCAAAGTCATATTTCGCTTCCTTACCCTTTATTTACCAACCTTTTACCAACAACCAGACATACAATTGTATAGCTATTTGTAAATGAGTGTAAAAAAATTATTGAATCAGAACCATGGCTTCATGGAAAGGCCTTGAGGAGTAGAATCAGGAACTTTTGTCCGTTTCAAAATATCTCGTTCCTAGCCTTAAAAATGACTAAAAAACCACCAATTTTTAAGGTATATTGAAAATTGTCCAATTTGTAGAGGTTTTTGAGCTTTTCTCGGGCTAGGAACGAGATTTTTTGAAACGGACAAAAGTTTCTGATTCTACTCCTTAATGCCTATTCTAGGAGCACCATGAAGCTACAGTTCTGAATCAATAATTTTTTGACACCCATTTACAAATAGCTATACAATTGAATGTCTGGTCGTCAGCGATTTTAAGACTTAGGATAAATTTTAAATCATTCATAGGTGTATTATACTCATAAATATCATTTGCAGATCCCCGCTTTGGTCTCAGAATAAAAATGTCCAAAATCGACCCACCCAATTATACAAGCAAAGCACTCCAAAGCAAAAAAAACAGCCCAGTCTAATTTTTTTTAAACTTTTTGTCACGCCCTAGTCATAAAATATAAATATGTTCTTTATACAATGACAGACAAGTTTCAAATGGAGAAAATGTAAATGACTTTTAAAGTGTTAATACCTAAATATTTTTCTAGTATGACTACGAAACCGTTTACCTAATATCCGCTGGATTAGAAACGGTTCTCAGCAATACTGAAAAGCATGTATAGCATCGTATTACAAACAATTTCCCACGAATATTAATATAAAAATTATAAAGGGGAAAAAAAGGTTGCGGGTAAAATCCGTAAAAGTGTGTGTTTTAAGGCTTAAAAATAGTAATAGAAAGATAATATTAACTAAATATGTGTATTTCTTTTTGAAAATAACTATAAACAAGTTTTTTTTAAAGTTAACATAAAGAGGGAAGTCATTTTCTAGTAAATCCCGTAAAGGTGTGTGTTATAAGGCCTAAAAATAGTAGTAGAACGATAAGGTGCTCTATATA
>LS048142.1:27365-39024 GCA_900241095.1 Acartia tonsa | reverse complement strand
ATACCGGCCCCCCCCCCCCCTTCTCTCCCTCCCCCCCCCCGCGGCCGCCCGCCCGGCGGGGGGGGGGGGGGGGGTGGTTCAGTGACGATTAAGTCAATTACCAAACCCACCACCTCTAAGATAAATATCATCTGTTAACGTAGGATTTTACACAGGGTGGGGAAAAACCCAGGGTTTTTTTAAAAAGCCCAGCCCAACCCAACCCGTAAAAACCCTTTAAAAAATCCTTAAAACCCTGGGTTTTTAAGTTTTTTTTTGGGGTTTTTTTTTGGTTTAAAAAAACCCTGGGTGGGTTTTTTTGGGTGGGTTATTTGTATGCCCACCCTGATTTTACAATTAGAAATTGGATTTAAGTCCCTTTTAGGTAATGATGAACGGTATAATCTTTACTTACATATAACTAACTAACTGAAGATACCCAAGTCCTGTCAATTTTAAAGCTTACAGAAAGAATAACATTCCAGGTTTTTTTTCTAAAATTATCTTCAGATTCTCAATTTAGCAAATTGTCGTTCTTTTAAATTATAATTAATTCTTATGACGTATTACCAAGTCAATAGCGGACAATCAATATTAATAATATTTATCGATTTTAAATAAAAGTATATTGATAATTTGTCAAAGTGTTAACAAATACAAGTTTTATTGGAATATTGTACAATGCAATTTTTTTTAGAATTACTCATATAAGATTGTTCACAAAAAATATACATTTCTTATATAACTAGTTCATTCATTCATGCAAAACAATAATAAAATGCTTATATTACTAAATAAAGAAGAGCACTAACATGCCATAGTTCTTAATCAGGCTTTCTTTTCAAACATGTTAATATAATATAATACTGGATTTTATTATTTAAAGTATTTTAATCTTTTCCATAAGGTATAATATGTAAATGTAGTTTTTTATTATTATTATTCACGTAATTTAGTAAATGATCAGTATATATTAACTTTAAAATATTATATTAATATTTTTTCATATACATTACAGTGTCCCGTCCTAGAAATGTTTTGTTAAAATTTTGGCCCCCAGCCAAAATATGGTTGATTTATGCAAAGAAATGAAACATGCAAAATATTTTTTCTTTAATGCAAAAATTGCAACTTTACAAGCACTTTAAAATTTTGAGGCCCCCCTTATGGAGGTAAAAATTCATTAAATCAGAACTATGGCTTCATGGTGCTCCCAGGAAAGGCCTTAAGGAGTAGAATCAGGAAACTTTGTCCGTTTCAAAATATCTCGTTCCTAGCCTTAGAAATGACTTAAAAAACACCATTTTTTATAGTTTAATTTGTAGAGTTTTTTTTTGAGATTTTTTCAGTCTAGGAGCGAGATATTTTGAAACGGACAAAAAGTTCCTGATTCTACTCCTCAATGCCTTTCCTGGGAGCACCATGAAGCCATAGTTTTGATGCAATGAATTTTTGACCTCCATAAGGGGTGCCTCAACATTACCGTCGCAATTTTTGCATTCCAGAAAAAATATTTTGCAGGGGTCATTTTTTTTGCATAAATCAACCATATTTTGGCTGGGGGACAAAATTTTAACAAAATTTTTCTGGGACGGGACACTGTAATATACATACACATTTAGTTGAATATATCAATAGGAAATATGTAATAGAAAAAATAGGGGTGTATTTTTCCAAACTAGTTTAATTTCTTCATCCTCCTTGGGGTTGGGGTAATTTTGGAAAATATATACCCCCAAAAAAATGTTCAACAGCTTATCATCTTATAATTATTAAAAAGGCGCTACGTTGAATTAAATTCATGTTTTATTTAACATAAAAATATGATGCCAGCTATTCAAGCTAGTAAAACATATATTTATGTATGTTATTTTGTCGTAAAATGTATCATGGTCAAATATCATTTTTAACGAGCATGTTTTTGTAATATTTGCTTTATTATGAAATATTCAGGGACAAAGGATTATGTCATGGATATAAAGAAAACTGTTCCAGTATGGCTCCTATTTTCTTCCGGAATTTAACCGGTTCTAAGCTATACTGAAAAGAAGTGTATTATTGTCAATTGTCTTATAAAATAAATAAAGATCTACGGATTATTTTTATTTTCTGAACTGTAGACACCTGAATATAGTACGATGCGATAATAGTTATTAATTGCATCGTATTATAGACAGATATATATTCAAATAATAAAACAAGTTTTGTTAACCCCAACGGGACAAGGGCTAGGGCTAACAATTAATTTTATGATTTTTATTTAAAAATTCATGGAAAATTTCTGTAATACGATGCTACACATGATTTTTAAGTATGGCTTAGATCCGGTTAACTAATCGGGTTCAAAGCCAATTTTTGTCAGTTGTAAAATTGTTTTTTAGAATCTTAATGCACAATATCATTTTAAAAATTCCAGCTTTTAAAATAATTTCTAATTAATGACAAGTTCATGATTTTAAATTAATTTTCCTGTCTCGCGGAAGAAAGTAACTACGGATGGTGCAAATAGAGGGGAGAAGGGTGTGAGATTGTAATGATAGCAGTGGTGGTGGTGATATGATCCGTGTTTTGTGCATGATATCTCTGTGTATCTGATTAGGATATCTCAGTTTTATTTCTAATGTTAATAGCTTGTGTTGATTACAGTTTAATTCTATGGACAAATATTTATATAGTTATAATTCTGAATTTATTTTGTGATTGAATTACAGAACAAGGATAACTTTGTCGATGAATAGCGCAGCAATAACAAGCCAATAAAACAAAGTGATCGATTGCTAGCACCTTACAGCATTGTTGTTAATCTTTCGGGGCTTATATACTACCTAGGTTTCTATTGAATACAGTTAAATATACGAGATAAAAAATACTATTTTTTCTCAGTTTTATGAGGAAGAGTTTTAATTTTTGAAAAAGTTTTATTTAAAAATCATAAAATACCTACTTTGCTATCTATTTTTAAACTCAATGTTAAGTGTTTATTTACGGATGGGGATGACACATGAGAATAACTGAAGGAAGGCAATCGAGACTTTTTTTCTGGAAGGACGTACTTTCGCTCGGACAAATGGACAAACTCAAATTAATGAGTAGCTGCGCTACTAAGAAAATGCGGAACTATTGTTTCGATTTAGAGCTTTAGGTAACATATTGCATTCTGTTTTAATATTTTATTTTCATCAACAGTTTATTTTTTAAATTATTTACAATTTTGCTTACACTGTAGTTGTACTGTATTGTATATAGTTTACCAATATTTATTTAGAATAATGTAATGTAAAGTCTTGTGATAAAGATATGCTTATTATTATTTTTATTTATTTAATGTAAATAAACAATGTCCAATTTTTGGCAAGTCCTTTGAAAATAATCTAGTTAGCTCTAAAACTTACTTCTTAGTTAGAAAAACAACTCTTGTAAAGCTGGAAAAAAACTTTTAAAATCAAGTTTTAAAAATGTAAATAAATAAAATCTGTGAAAGTTAAAATTATTATGTAATAATGTTATGTAAGTTTAGCCCTTTAATAAGCGAGAACAATATAACAGTGGGATGCCTTCAAGGTGACCGATTTTTCTTGTGTAGATGTCACTTACGCCCTTCTTGTGGGAGCTGGGAGAGAGATAGACCCTTAGTCCTGTATAGTTTTTTCTTTGTTATGCCAATAGCTTTCTAGAGACACCTTAAGATTGGTCCACTGTAGCTCCCCTGGTGACTCGGCAAAGTCAAAACTTGGATTTAATATTCAGTCAGAAAGCATCTCACTGTAATATTCTCATTGTTAATGGGTATTTTGATTGTGATGTATAATTGTTTCATATTATTTCTCAATAATATGATGATCTGTAACTGGACTATTGTACCTTGTTTTTATAGATTTATAGAATGCCTAACATAAAGATTTTCTCTGGGTCCTCCCACGCTGACCTGGGACAAAAGATTTGTGACCGGCTGGGCATCAATCACGCCAACGTTGTGACCAAAAAATTTGCCAACGGAGAAACTAATGTAGAAATAGGTATAATTTTTATTAGAGCAGCTACTATTAAACTATTGTTATATGTTCATGTACATTTATTCGTTATTATGGTAATTACCTGTATTACTTAATATAAGTATTTATGGTCAAATTCACTTTTTAATAAACCCTTTACTCCAAATGCGTTTCCTTTTTATAGTAAATATTTTCGACAAGAATTGTGCCATCAGCTATTGTTACTTATTGAGAAATGTTTTTTTTTATATTACAATAGTTGCTTCGTCCCTAGTCCCAATGGAGGGGAGAGGAAAATTGTCTAAAACCACTCAAAGACATTCATAAAGATTCCCTAAAAGTACAACTCATTCGGACCAGCAATTGCCAATATCTTTATCTTTAGACAAAAAAAACCTTACTAATTTATATCAAAGGATGTACAATATGCAAATCAAAAATATAATTCAGGTGAATCTGTACGAGGGGAGGACGTGTATATTATTCAATCAGGTTGTGGTGAAGTTAATGATAACCTTATGGAGCTTCTTATTATGATCAGTGCCTGCAAGATTGCCTCGGCTGAGAGGATTACAGCTGTCATCCCGCTTTATCCTTATGCCAGGTATGTTTATGTCAAAACAATATCTGTTTAACCAGGGTTCTTAAGGGATAAGACAATGGCCGAAAATTTATGTACATCTCCAATAGTGATACACAAAATTACCCCTTCTGTAGATAAAAATTAGTGATTGAAACGTTTGAACACTCAACTTAATAAATCAACCAATCAAAATTCACTGAAGCCCCTAAAGTGAAGCCAACGAATAAGAAAACGTTATTATAAAACTTTGGGTACTAGTGTAATAAACAGCTTATTGTCTCCCCTCTCTCTCTGGTATATAACGTATATAAACGAACAGATTTTGCTTTAGAGTAGCTACCCTTATAATAAAAATAAGGACATCAATGTCCATATATAATACAATACAGCTTAAATGTTTAATTATTAAGTGAACAGTAATGAAATATAAATCTTATGGTATGTTTACTAAAAATAATGCTTAAATGACAAATATAAAAAAATAGATTTTTTTTTGTGTGGTTCATGAACTAGTCCAAAAACTGAAGCTCACTTAAGTTTCTAAAACTAGGAATTTTTCAGTTACAGATGGACGGACTTGGCTCAATTCTAGATAAGATTCACAACCATTGTATATTTTGTAGACAAGATAAGAAGGACAAATCTCGAGCTCCTATATCTGCGAAGCTGGTGGCGAACATGTTGAGTGTGGCGGGGGCTGACCACATCATCACCATGGATCTCCATGCCTCACAAATACAGGTATGAACGAAGAGCCTTGAACAAGCTAACTAACTACCATATGGTAAAAAACTTAAAATTCACTGAGGAAATATGGTTTTAAAATCTCAAAAATCCTAGCTTAGGAACGGTCTTGAGGTATTTGTAAGATAGAACCTTTTTATTCTTGATCTTAAACCTTATGGCATCTCTTTTATATAACACTAGATTCAACATAAGATTTAAAACATATGTACAATGGTACATACATATGTTAGAGCAAGAACGTTCAGAGGGGGATAACAAAATGACCACCAAGCTAGGGTGGGGTTACTTGGATATTTTCATTCCTTACTCCATACAATAATAATATTATTATTAGGGCTTCTTTGATATTCCTGTGGATAACCTGTACGCAGAGCCAGCAGTTGTGAAATGGATCAAGGAAAATATTCCAACATACAGATCAGAGGCTATTGTTGTCTCACCGGATGCCGGCGGAGCCAAGGTACAATATCTATTAAGTGGGTGATTTATTGTGAAATTTGACAACTTGTGCGAAGGTTTTTTTTAATCAAACAGCAAAGCTAAAAGACTTCATGACCTGATCTTCTAGAGTTTTGATATAAATTAATGCACAAAGTATGTTAGGACATCGCAATCCTCCCCCTTATTTCAATTTATTTAAAAAATATCTTTGGGGGGTTGGGGAGGTTTCTGTTGTGTTTGAACACATGTTTTCAATTTCTTCGCTATTCTAATGTAAAATGCCTATGATTTGAACTACTTTTACAATGATGACTATTTCAGAGAGTGACATCTATCGCTGACCGACTGAACATTGATTTTGCTCTTATTCACAAAGAAAGAAAGAAGGCGAATGAGGTAATGTATGATTTTATACAGTTTACCTGTATTTAAGTGTCACACTTCTTTGTTAATCTCAAGGTTTCGCGGTAGGTCGTTAATGCGTCAATTACGTCACGAGGTCATTTGATTTTCTTGTGTTGGAGCCTCGTCTCATGAGCAGTTAAAATGTTGTTTCAACAATTTAAAATTAAGGGGATGATTTATTAGGTACGAGTACATCACTTGATTTATTGTTCATAAATTCTTTTACTATGCATTTTATTAATAAACTGATAATGATAACTTGTGTGAAGGTTGCTAGTATGGTCCTAGTTGGAGATGCCAAGGGAAAGATAGCTATTCTCATTGATGACATGGCAGACACTTGTGGAACAATAGTTCAGGTATGTCCATTTTTGCAACATTTTATACTCTCTCTGAAATTGGAGGATGGGGTTGTAAACTGTATAGGAATCCCATGCCATTAGAAACATTCAAAATATATTTCCTTTCCTTGATTTGTAATGTTTTTTCAAAATCTATTTTCTTGAAATCCCCCTATCGTATTTTAAACTTAACTAAGATTTTTACTTCCAGGCTGCCCAAAAATTGGTGGACGACGGGGCCAAAAAGATCTACGCTATATTGACCCATGGAATATTTTCTGGAGAGGCGCTCAACAGGATCAACGGGTCCCACTTCGAGGCCATCGTGGTGACCAACACAATCCCTCAGGACAAGAATATGGTTGCTTGTGATCGTATTCAGGTTTGATATTGATGTTGTTGCTCTTTTGCTCAGCTCAGCTCATGTACAGGGATGAGATGAAGTCTTGATATAAGTCATGATAAGTAAGCTACTGCTGTTTTGTCATATGCGCGACATTAATAGTGAGAATAGGGGGAATGTATTGGCTAAACCAGGCAAAGTAAGAAGGCAGTAAAATCCATGACAACATTACAGATTATTAAAACATACGGACAGTCGGACTTTTCGAATTTTAGATTAGCTTCGCTAATAGGAATGTTTCTTATTTAGGTGATTGATGTTAGTATGATGTTTGCTGAAGCTGTGCGAAGGACTCACAATGGCGAGAGTGTCAGCTATCTTTTTGAAAATGTTCCCTACTAAACCAACAAGAGATAAAAATCTTCATTCTAATGATAACTTAAAAATTAAAAATCCATTAAAGTTCAAATCTTCACAACTTTTTAAAAAGCTTTTGGGTATAGAAAGCTATGATCAACAATTTAGATATTTTAAATACTAAATAGGGATGGCAATCCGTCAAAAAAAAAGGCGGATTTCCGCGGATTCCGGATTATTTTTTTTGGCGGATTCCGGATTCTAGCAATATTTTTAAAGGCTTTTTTTTAAATTAAAAGATTTAAGTGCTACATATATCCTAAAAATTAATGTACTTGGTGTTCTCTATAATTCACTTCCGAGAATAGAACCAAAGAAATTTAAAAAAAATATATATAATGATGATAATCTTTCCCTTCAAAAAGGCGGAGTTGAAAAACTCAAGACGCTAATTTTAGCCTACCAATTAAGAATCCGAATCAGCTATTAAAAAACGGATTCCGGATACGGATTCCAAAATTGACCAAAAATTGGGCGGATTCCGGATCCCGGATCCAGATACGGATTGCCAACCCTAATACTAAAACAGTTTTTTTTTGCTGTACCTTATCTGTATCTAAAAGCTTTGAATATTTTTTTTTCCCGCATTACAAAAATATTTAAATCTAAAATCTTTTATCAAATATATAGTAATGTATTAAGAAAATTCTACCGATAACTATTAATGTAAACCTGCATTTAGAATATTAAAACACTATCAAACTTACATTTCTCATAACAAAAAATTTAAGCTTCATCATTGATTCTCATCATCGTGTATGTATCTCAAGATTTACTCAAATCATTTACTCCTCCGTTTTAGATAGCTGCACTAACATAAATTGACATTTCAAAGAAATTAAATTTAAATTTCTTCGCTAACCGGTGCAAAATAAAACTTTTTAAGATTTTAAACGTGAGATTCTATTTAAATCCTTAAAACAAAACAATTGCTCAATATAACGAAATGAGTATATTTAAGAAACCCATTACTGCCACGTATATATTTTAACTCTTCACGTGGCCGTATTTTTCCAAAGGTTGTATCGAGGGAGGGGGGGGGGGGCAACTTTCATATGAATATCTCTTGGGCGGGCAAGGATAAAACTAAGAAAAGGTTAATACTCTTACAAAAGTTAGCAAAATATATATCAAGAAATTGGCCTCTAGGATAAAAAATGATAAGTTTCTGATCAAATATCTTATCCTTAATAACCAAAAAACGAAACAACAAATTCTAGCCCCATCCCAATGATTATTGTTTGTATGAAAGTGAATTATCCCCCCTCTCTTTATCTTATTTGCCAGTTTCATTTAATCAATTCTCTATTTTTTCTGTTTGAAATTCTTAATAAAAAACATATTGACATTTTTTGTGCACACAGTACATTTGTTCCAAACGTTATCTTCCAAATTTGTAAAGTTGCTTAAACTCCAAAGTGACTGTTTTTTCTTTTTGGATCATTATGACAATACTTTTTGTATTTATGTCATATCTTACATTAGAATTTGCTTCACAGAGCAAAGTCTATAAAACTTGACATCTTGATTTTGTTCTTTTTATAATTTTCATGTAATGAAAATCTCTACTATCTTAAATCCTATGGTCAATCAAACAAGGACGAAATTGACTTAATCGCTCCAACCATTTATTTATTATTTATTCTATTGGTTCATTTAACCTTATATTTTCAACAATGATAATTTACTATATTATTTATTTTGGTGATTTTATTAACATATTGTGATTAATTTAGCAAAAAAGAGACCCAAAATGTTTAGTTTTTTAGCTTTAAAGTTAACTTTTCAAACCCAAGCTTTTAAAATCTTCGTTACCTTATTTTTGTTTGATAATTGATTTGATTTTTAAACCTATTTTTATATTTTCGTTTTTTATTTATGAGTAACATAATATTTATATCCTATATATCCTATAATACTTAAATTATATACAATTATACAAGATATATATCATTTTGTATTGTTATGATTTGTTTTTTACCGCTTTTAAGGGGGGCATTAATGTTTTGCGTCAGTGAAATTTAAAAATTATCCTTCTCTTGTCAAAAGTTAAAATTAATCCAGAAATTTGAGGTAAAATCTTTTTTTTACAAGTTAAGCAGCTACCATTCTCCAATTTAAGTTTCAAGTAACTTTTACAAACAACTTGGGTCAGTAAATCTTCCAACCAATCAAACCTAATCAAAAAAACTTTTGTATATACAGGATGATAATTTTTAAAATTTGCTGTAATCTGTTCAGCTTCATGTTGGCTTCGTGCTGGTTAATATGTTATCATATTTGTTACTGTCCAGATAAAATAATGGGATAATGTATTTTGGTGTGGCCGCCACAGGTCTCTCCAGAACCATGTCAGGAGAACAACAACTAAAGCTGGAACCTTTTATTCACCAGGTACTAATATCCTCAGACAGAAAGCGGTACAGTTTTTTGTCTTAAGCTAAAGATCTCGAAAATTACTTGGCTGAATAGATTTTACTTTATGAATATCTTGGGGTGGTTTTAGGCCATTTTCCTGACATCCTTCGCCCTCCCCTAGAGTCTAGGGGCGAAGCAACTAGTATAGATTAATAGATTTCTGAATATTATAGGAAAAAGACTTTCATCTCTCCCACTATATCCTTATTCTCTGGAAATAAATTCAAACCAGGAAACATACTTTATCGTCCATTGCCATATCCTAACATCAATGATTCTAACAGGGTTATTTTATTTAAATTTTTACTTCTTGCTTAGGTACCTATAAACCTCATAATTTTTAAAGTTGCCACATTTGATAAGAATAAAAAAAACGATATAAAAGGTTTCTCACATTCAATGTAAAATGTTTAAAAGAGTTCTAAGTTGCATTATAATTTAATGATTAATGAGTTCCAATGAGGCGTTAATATAATATGCATTTAATCATTTATAAAATAGTACGTTCCATTACTAGCGTCATAAAGCGTCCACGAAAAGAAAATTATTAGGTATGCATTTATTTTACATATGAATAATTTATATTCTGTTATTGATTTTCAAGAAAGAATAAATAATACTACATATACCTATGTACTAGTTTAGCTTTTTTTCCATTCTACAATTCAATATTGATTTTTGAAAGGTATAAATTGAGAATAAAGGGGAGTAGTTTTACTTGTTCAGTTTTTTATTTTATGCTATGTTAGGTTTTATGCACAGGGTAGTCCCGCGGGGGTTAAACAAAAAGAAAAAAGCTAAACAATTTGAGGCAAACGACAATCTTCTTTTCTTTCCCTCTTTTTAAATTGTCAGATTAATCTAGTCTTTAATCTGTCTGGTCGTTTACTATTTATTATTCTAAGGTTGGAGGTCACAGTCCTTTATTCTGCCTGGACTCCCTGACCGTGTGCAAGCCCCTGGAGCAACGAGAGTTCAACTTTTACTGTTCCCTGCCCCACACACTCATACCCTTCACTCCGCATTTCAAGGGGACCATGAATGTTGAGGTCACAGAGGACCCAGACGGGTACATCATATTAAAAGGCACCGTAAACTTTATATCATTCTGTACTTTTGCACCAGAACTAAACTAGCTTTCTTTTGTATTATTTATTTTTTCAAAAGGCTTTGCTACAACAGATCTGCATCGTCATTGTTTGTTTAATGAACTTAAAGTTGCCCTGTCGAGCCTGAAACCCCTTCCCCCTTATTGTGAAATAAATTGAAAAAAGGAGAGGGGTTAGATGTTTGTTTGTTTAATACTGTAAGTTAAGTTCTGAACAGAGTTAGGGCACCGCAGTTATAGGCCTATTCCTTGCTAGGTATGCCACCCTCTCCCCCTGCAGGGGTTAGACATATCAAAAGCCTTTTTTATTTTAGTAATAAGGGAGGGATGAGGTTCAGTGATTAATAGTTACTTTGAGTGTTAGCACCAACTAAAATGACATAAAATTGCGGCCAAGGCTTGCCACCTGAGAGTTATCGAAAATTGTACCGGAAACACTCGAACTCCACATCATCATCTGACGGCAAACCAAAAATGAGACTCAAGAGGTGCAAGAGCATTGAGATTGAGAATGGTCGCCCTTCAGGTAAAAATATTTATCTACCTGTTTCAGAGATATTCTCTTCATACCAACACCAACTGGATCCATAGCTTCGGTTTCTCATTTATCGCTAATGTGTTAGCCCTTTTTTTAGTACTAGCGGCTTCGCCCTTAGCCTCTAAAAAATTAATTACCCCCACTAAGGTAACCCCACTACTTTCTGTTAATAAAAAAAAATAAGTACCCCCACTAAGGTACCCCCACTATTTTCTATTTAAAAAAAAAAAAAAAATGGGGGGGATTTTTTTGTTTTTTGGGGGGTTGGGGGTGGCCCCCCCCCACGAAAATAGCCGAACACCCCCCCCGGCCCCGGAGGTATATTCCCTGACGAGTAGACGCCGCGC
>LS048142.1:3979-23035 GCA_900241095.1 Acartia tonsa | reverse complement strand
GTAATGATTATAGAGTTGCTACGCTTTCTAAATCGTACCTAACTATTAAAGGAATCACCATGCAAAATTTGAAATCGATAGGACAATTCTAACATGCCTAAATTAACGAAAAAAGCTATCCGTTACGGACGGACGGACGGACGGACGGACCGACCATAATTATAGAAAAGCTTCGCTTTTAAAAATCATAAACTATTTTAAACTTGTAATTTTTCATTTTAATACCTGTAGAAAGCTGTTTGTAATACGATACGATAAATAATTATTCCTTTATTTTCAAACTAATTCTTAATCTAGAAATTTTGAAGAATCTTACCAGCTGCGGAATAGTATGAGCACAACAAGCTTATTACAACTTTCAGGTAAGTAAATGTTATATAATATCTAGTCTGTTTTGAGTGCTCTTGAAAGTTTCGTGTTAGTCTTAAAAAGCAAGAAATGCTAGGTCGCATAGCATTTGTAAGTTGTCAGGGAAAGACGAGTGAAATATTTTTATTTTTATTAATGAATTTAGAGTATACACGTGGATAATATGACTTTCTAACATGGAACTCGTATATTGGTCAGTTCGTTCATCCATTAGGTGGGGAGAGGATGGAATAAAGGGAGTAGATCGGTGTTATTGTTATTTTAGCCAGCTACAAATTTTACTACTAGAGAATATGAAATCTGGTGTAAGATCCTAATAATGATATATCCATTTTTAAAGTATCGCAGCTACTCTAATAGTGTATGTTCGTATGACACAACTTATACTTTAGCTTATACTGTGTCGTGTTTTATTTAGTATTTTCATTGATAGTTATTTTTCTTTTATAATCTATCTGTTTATTTTCGAAATTACGGTATGGTCTTGTATTTTAATCCAAGCTTTTTTTAACCCCTAATGCTGCATTACTTTTGGTGAAGTTTCCATAAACATATGTGTTTTTTTGTGACGAATATTTTTTTTAGGAAGAAGTCTGATTGGTGGACTAGATAGTGAAGACAATGAGATGTCAAGATCTCTGGATCAACTTTCTTTCTTCTCTGGTTATGTTAATCAGAGCTCTAACTCATGGTAAACATTATCCTAATAAATAAATAAGCTTTTTTGTCTGTAGCGAAGGATCTCGCTAACCACTGTACCGATATGGTTCTTCTTTTTAGTAAAGCTACTTATAGGTATCGGGATGGTTTTAGGCTATTTTATTTTTATAAAAAGTCTGAGTAGGTATAGTTTTCAGCTTTTTTTTGCCCTACCATATTCTTTCGAATATATAGCCCCTAGAATCTAGATGCTAGGGGCGCAGTCGCTAGTATCCTTTAAAACGCTATTACGTTGTGCTACTTTAGAGTATATTATTATTTTGGCCAAATAAACGTTTGTTAAGGCCAAAAATACAAGTTTGCTTTTTAGCTGGATGACCATGTCAGGTTTGCTTTGCTGCTGGCATCCTGTGCCTGCCAGGATGGAAAATTTTAAAAATTTCAACACTAATACTATAATCACCAGATTAAAAAAAGTTTGCTCCATATCTTTAAACAAAGAAAATGAGATTGAAATTCTTCCGACTGCTACTGGTTAAACCAATTGAGTGATATTAATATAGTTTAAGCACTTCCTGGGTTTAGGTTTTGAAAAGATTGCAACCCCTAAATTCTGCGGAAGCCCACACGGCAGTATGCGGTTAAAATAAAATCCTAACTTTGCTCACATAAACCTTTCAAAATTCAATATTAAAGATATGTTAAATTAGGTCAAGAAAGAAGTCTGCATCTTACACAAGCATATCCAGTCTAGAAGACCTTCCAGCTGACCGACCTCTCTTCTCCGCCTCTAAGGCCAAGAAGCTAGTCAACGTCAAGATGATCGACTTTGCCCACTCCACCCACAGCGGACTGAAGGACCCGACCCTGCACGAGGGACCTGATCGAGGATTTTTGTTAGGAATTGACAGTCTGATCAACACCCTGCAAGAACTACAAGAGAAGGATGTAAATCCCGTTGCTGTTTAAATTTAGTGTGTATATACATTAATATTTAATATTTTTATTTATGTAGGTATTATAACATAGGAAATTTAAGATTCTATTATATTTTTCTCAAATTTATCGACATAGATTAAAGATATTATTGCTTAGAATTAAACAAACATTTAATTTTTCATAATAATCACAGTAGTATGCACCTCTAGCCATCAGGGGCATATTCAATTTGATAACAAAACAGATATAAAAACCTGCCCTGAACCTTAAGAACCTCTTTTAATAGGAGGATACCTTAACCGGTTCTGTGGCAAGTGTTATTGTAACAGACTAACAAATCCCCCTTTTAAAGTTATAGCTAGAAAGCGTCATTTACTTAATGTTTTTAATGACATTTTTGCTTTTCCTCATTTTTCTTGAATTTTAGACAATCTAAAAATTTAACATGACCCGGTCTAAAATGGTAAAATTGTGAATATTTGAAATTAGAATTGTGTATACTCTGATCAGTACAATGCCTGTTTATTTTATATTTTATTATAATAATCCATATTGGAATTAAATCTCGTGTGAATGATGGATAGTTTTTTAAAAATTTGTATAAATAATGAAATAATTAGTCATATCTATAAATACCATGATATATCATAACTCTGATGCGAAGAATCGTACCTTATATTTGTATGGACCATAAAGGGGTTAATAATCAACCCAGAAAATTAAATCAACTTTTGAATATAAAATAATCTTGAAAATTTGGTATTTCTTTTTATTCTGCTCAGCTTGGTTTCTGGAAAAAAAACTATTAAATTGTATATTAGAAGCAGTGGCGTGCACAAGTTTTGCTAGACTAACCCACCCCTCCCGTCAAGTAGTTTTAGATGGGTGTATTATACCTATCCTTGTCAATGGATGTATCCACCCCCTTATTGCCAGGGGAAGGGATTACCACCAACACACCCTTTTGCACTTCTAGAAGACAGTTTTAATTATTTAAGAATAAATCATATAATATAAACTATGAAAGTATAAATAGACAGAAATAGAAGAATGGATCAAAAGGTCTTGATCATCTTATTCACATAACTTTAAGATAATGTTTCCTAAGAAAACAATGTTGAAAACATCCATAATATATTCAATCAAAAGGTCGAACAAACCAATATTAACAAATATAGAGTTAAAACGTGACACATATTTATCTTTGTTTTTAGAAGTTTGAATAAATAAATCCTAAAATACAGGAAGTTTGATATGGAAATCCTTACATTTTAAGACCTTATTAAAGAGATGCTTCACTTAAACAAATTTTACCTAGAATACCATAATGCCATATGAATAGGAAGATTATATCATATAAAATGGTGTTTTTTAAACAAGCCTAATATCATCATTTTTAAAATGAACATCCGGCCTTTCTGGTATTCAATATAGAGTTGTTACACTTTCTAAATTGTACTCAACTGTTTCAGAAATTAGCATGCCAAGTTTGAAATCGAAATTGTTCTAACTGGCCCGAATTAACAATAAGAGCTATCACTTAGGGACGGACGAATAGACGGGCAGACCCTAAATGAAAAAAAACCTTCGCTTTCAATGATTTCCAGAAACCAAATAACTGTTGCATATTTATATCAAAGTATGAAAATTATGTTTTCACATTTATGATACATTTTTTGTTGTTTTTTCTCTTTTAAATATACCTAATGTTATTAAAATCATATGCATACCTTTTTGTTTTCCTGTTTCTTTAGATAAAGTAAAAGTTTATTTTCATATCAACGTTTTGAGTTCTTTAATGTTCTGCACCTATTTTACCTATTTATATATCATTATTTTCATATTATCATGTTCACTCCCCAAGATATTAAAATAATTATCCCCTTTTAATGTTTTTTTTTTAAATTTATCTTGATATACCTTATCCTTCATCCCCCCTTCGTTTTTATGCACAATCAAATATTTTAGGATTTTTAAAAGATTATTTTGGCAAGGGTGTTATTTTTCTATTTATTTACCATTACTATAAATCTAATATAGAATTTTGTTTTCTTCAGTATTTATTAATTCATGCAGTATGTTTTTTTAAAAACTCACTAAAGTAAAAGCTATTATAATCTTATTATAACCATTATAATTTAATGATTATAAATAAAATATTTTTCTTCTTCTTATATTATCATTTTGATATTTTTAACTAAAGTTACAAATTTATTATTATTGTGAGTAAAATCAAAAATTATAATGTTTGTTTTCAAACAATTTTTGGATTATTTATAAAAACAGTTACTTAACATGCAACGTTCATAATACATTTCAATTGCTTTTACACTGGGTATTATACAAAAAAAACTGATTTGTACTTTCTTAAAACTTAAATATTTCATCAAAATTTTTTGTGACACTAGTGACTACGCCCCTTGAGGTCTCTAGACGTAATAAAACCTTTACAACTAAATTAGGAAAAGAAATTTCAAAAGTGAATAAATATTGAAATTTTTTAAAAAATCAAATAAAATACAAATGAAGAAAATGCAAAATTGTTCATTAAATTTTAATATCTTTTAGATTTTAAAAAGCTTTTACTTTAGTGCTTAAAAAGAACATATTGTAATATGTTTCTTCTTTTATTTAAACCTCTTTGTGATAGTATATAAAAACATTTAGCATTCTGTTCAAGCAATTAATAAACATAAATGTCATATTTTAAATGTAAAAAATAATGATATAAATCTTTTTATTTTGAGAACTAAAATCCATATGTTAAATGAAGAGTTATATGTATATATATTTTTTAATGAAATATAGAAGACAAACTAAAATTAAGGAGGTATAAGAATTTTACCCTTTCCATAACTTTGAAAGTTGTGGAACTTTTTTACGTTCTAAAAATTATTGATTTGCCCTTCTTTTTAATTACTTCTATAACAAGATAATTTTTATATCTATATTAGGTATTAGACATTTATGTTATTATTCGCAACCTTTTTTTGTTTGTTAATTTTCTTATTATTCTGTTATAGTTTAGTGACCAATATTTTGTAATAGCAGCAAGCACATGATTCCAGATTATTTAAGAATGAGTTTTCTGTTTAAGAAGCTAGCTGTAAAAGCTGAAGAGGAAACAAAATTAATCCGCCCATCTGATCTTCCTCTCTATGATGAACCTAAAGAAATAAGGTAAGTAGAATGGATATAGAATATACGTGGATATTATGACAGGGTAATAATTGTCGTCAATTTAGGTTGTTAACATGGACATCACTTATTGGTCAGTTCGTTCATCCAGTAGAAGGAGAGGGATGGATTAAATGGGGTGGATCGTTATTTTAGCCAGCTACAAGTTTCACTTTATTAGAGTATTTGATCATCTGGTGAAAGATCCAAGTAATAATAAATCCATTGTTAGTTGTGTTTTTCACTTCAGGGCTTTCAGGGAATTTGTCAGATGATTGGCATCACAGACACACCTAGTTGTAATAAACTTTGTAATTTTGTTATTAATTAGCAAAATTAACAACCAAAATAAACCTTAAAGTTCAAATTCCAATTGGGCTAGGTAATCTTTTAATGTTTCTGTTTTGTTGCTAACCAATAGGGTGTTAAGAATAATTAAATTTTTAAAAATAGGTTAGTATGTAAACCTTCTGTTTAATTTAAAAACATATACCTAGGTTTAATAAAGATACATTTTTGCTGATTTAAGTGCACTGCACATACAAAATTATTGTTTGTTTGTTTTGGCTTCGTCAAGAGAAAACACTCTTGGTATAACATAATTAAAATATCTTTTCTCTTGGTTTTTACATCCGCACATGAAAACAGGTATCTTTTTTTTTCCTTCGAAAGTCTTGAATTTTTATGAAAACTAATTTTGTTTAGTTACGTGGTTGCTCCCCGTGAACCCGGAACTCTGGAACAAAATATTAGGGTTGCCAGAGAAACAGTCAATTCCGTTACTGATCAGGTCAATGAGGTAACACTTTTCTTTTTGTAAAGGCACGTACTTAAACAATGATAGCAACATTAGAAACTTACCATAACAAAAACAGTTGGTCAAACGAACATTAACAATTATCGAGTGACAGCGCTTTTAATGTTGAAGAATCGAAATATCATTTAAAATCTAAAGAAGAAAATCGATGTTACTGGGGTAAAATTTCTTGAAATGAAGAGAGTTTAGTATGGAAGTACATACTTTTTTTTAAGTCTAATCATTGAGATGCTACGTTAGGTAAGCACTAAAAGATTTTTAAAAATTTATTTTAGGTTCGAGATCAAATCAATCATGTTATTGAAACTGGAAAAGCACATTCACAAGGTACAAAATCATTCATTTTATAGAAAATATTTTTATCTACCCAATAAAGCTATAAGTTATTGTTGAAAATATAAAAATTTAATTAAGATGTGTAATTTTTATAATTTTCTTAGCTGACTTTCTAACTAAGGAAAAACTTGAAGGTAAACATAGACTTGAAGCTTTGTATTTGCAGATAAGCATGTTTTAAATGTCATTTTGCATGTTTTAACCTTGACAAAAATTGTGTAGGTAACATACATTTATCAAAGTTTTTTTTGTATCCATTATAGAACTAAGTACAAGAGCCAAAGAATGTAAAGCCAGCTGTAGCCAACATGCTATTTAATTTGATTTTACAACATAACTTTGGGATGAAATATAACAAGGGGATGAAATCAGCTTTTTGTGTTTTTTTTATTTTAAGAGAAATTTCGAAGCTTTATTAAACACAGAAAAGAAATAATGCAATTACAAAAATACCTTACCTATTTTAGCTTTCTTTGAAAAAAATCTATATAACTTTTATTTTGCTCAATGATTTTTTTATATTCCGAGGCGAATTCTTAGAAAACTTTTGCCTCACTAAAATCAGTTTTCCCCACTTAAATTTTAGTAAGGCAAAATTATCCCCTCTAATTTTTTAGCGAGCCTCACTGATTTTAGTGGGGCAAACTGATTTTAGTGAGGCAACAGTTTTTTAAGAATCCACCTCTGGTTTAAGTCAATAGTTAAAAAAACTACCTTTTAATAAATTGTGACATGTAGGTGCCTATAACCAGCTGACAGATGAGGACAATCTCCTTGCTCGTGTAGGTGTTATCACTGGTCTCGGTACTCTTGGTCTTCTTGTTGGTATGGTCAGGTATAGCTATCATTTGATTAACATACACATTCCTAGTTACAACAACAAGAACAAAAACTATCATAGATGCGTAGATGTATATAGAGGGGGGGGGGGCGTAATGAAATCTAAACTTATACAGTGAGCAAAATGGTCTAAATAATGAACTAGAAGAAATGGGATTTTTAATCTTTTTTTGGTCTATTTTAGTCTAATTTGATGTAGAAACATACTTTTATTGTTTTTTTCTTAAGTTTTTTCTTCGAATACACTATGTCTAGTATACATACAGACAGAAAATGAGAAGGTTTAAAAGACAAAGAGCTGATGTTTAACTTTATAAATTTCTTTTTAATAAGAAAGTTACCTATCTATCTATATTAGAAATACATTTTTTTTAAATTGATGAATAATTTGTGCAGGGGTAGAATGTTACAGAGGTTGGTGTACACTGGTCTTGGTGCCGGTGTTGGTACAGCAATCTGCTACCCAGAAGATACCAAAGAAATTTCAAACAATGTCTACGTAGAATCAAGAAAGAAGGCCATGATTGCCTATAATTTTGTTACAGGAGGTAATGTAATTTCAGAAGCTTTCCTACTCTTTCATTTGATCAAACTGTTTATCCAAATGTTGATGCAAAAAAATATTAGATATTCACTAGAGAAGTTTTTACCATAAACCATCTCTTGTCATAATCTTAGATTAGATTTAATAGTTTTTACGGAAATAATAAATAAGCAAATTAAAAATTACAAATATGCATGCATAATTGTGCACTAGCTTTGTTTTATGATTTATTTTAGATTTATTAGGATCTTTAGTTGTCTTGTAAGAAATTAAGTTAAACTAAATTCTATTCAGTCGAATCTTCTGCCGTGAGCGGAGGAGGCCAAGGCGAGGCCCATTTAATTTCCGCCTCAATAACCCGCCTCTCCAGGTCACTAATCACTTGGATAATGGCCATGAAGAACAATTTAATGAGCTCCGTCTCCTCTGGCACAAGTGAGACACGTGTTATGAGTGAGGTGGGTTTTCATTATTGAAATTCATTATATGTAAAAAAAAAAATTGCCTCTATTTATTTTCCATTGCAATAGGAGAGACGGGTTATTCAAACATTTTGATAAAATGCTATGTTACCTATATTAGTGCATGTATGTATTTGTGTTACTTTTAATGTGCAGTGGGTTTTTTTTGTAAAAACTATAATATATTATAGTATAAAATATTTTAAATTTCAGGTACAGAGCAGTAATTTACATCAAATTGTTCGTGTGGTAAGTTATATTTTTAATTAATCCTCAATTCTTACATTTTTTAAATGTTTGATTTGTAACACTTGGCATTTATTTTTAATCTTTAAAACTTATTTACTTAAATTTTTAGTTCGATTATAATATAGCTAAAGTAAAAATCAGAAATTATCTTTGCCACGGAGCAAAATATGCGGTTTTCTTAAAAAAGCCTTTTTACCAAATGGTAAGTGCCTACTCACCTTAATTCTGAATCTTTTAATCACATATTAAGATAACAAATATTGTTTAGGTGGATGATGGGGAGAGAAAACTTGTAGAAGGGGATCCAGGATAGTAAAAGTTCTTTTTAAAAATTATATTTCATGTTTAAATCAACAGGCAGCTACACAACATTTTAATTCATGATAAGAAGAACTATTAATTAATCCGAAGGCTTGAAACTTTAAAATTTCTATACTTACTTACAAGGAACATGGACAAAGTAGCTTCGGACGAAGTAGCCTCAGCCTCGGGACATTTACTTTAGAAAAGTAGCTTCCTAAGGAAAATATATAGGTGGTTTAGAATTTCGTGGATTTTACAAAAATTAGTTAGTAGATTTTTACAATTTATAATACCTATTGTTTTTACAATTTAAAATATTGTTTTTACAATTTAAAATATTGTTTTTACAATTTAAAATACTGTTTTTACAATTTAAAATATTGTTTTTACAATTTAAAATATTGTTTTTACAATTTAAAGTATTGTTTTTACAATTTAAAATATTGTTTTTACAATTTAAAATATTGTTTATACAATGTTTAGGTTAGGTTAGGTTAGGTTGTAGGCTAGGGGGCCGAGCGCTGCGGCCATGACCTTTATTAACACTTCCCTTAGGAGGCTACTTTTCTTAAGTAAATGTCCTGAGGCTAATTTGTCCTAGAGGCTACTTTGTCCGGAGGCTACTTTGTCCAAGATCCATTTACACAAGCAGATGTATGAAAGACAAACCAACATTTAGACAAAAATGTATGTATTATTTTTCTATTGGGATGTATAAGTTTTCAGTGTCTAAACTCTCCAACTATTCAATTTAATCTTCCAAAGGGTTAATTTTATTGAACGTAAATGAGGGTGTGTAAATCAATTTTTCTTGGCATTATCCCTGATTTTTATATGATTTTAAATTCTTTTCATTAACATCTTTCTAGGAGCGATTTCTCTTGGAAGGGTGGATGAAAGCATTACCCTTCCCAAAAATTAAATAGTTTTAAAAATTTCAAGGTACCTAGCCTATAAAAAGCTTTTGTATAGCTGAGCCAGCGGCTAGCGAGATCTTTCGCTACCGATAAATACGACAGACAGACGGACGAAGAGACTTACATTAACATATAAAATTGTGTTTCTGCTCTCAATCAATTTTGATTTGAAAAGAACTTTAATGAATGAAACCAGGTCAAGGAAAGGAGGAGGACAAAGACCTCTACACTACTCGTTCTTAAACAAACACACAAACATCCTTTTTTCTTATAGATAGTCTAAAAAAACATCATTCTTGTATTCTTTTTATGAATACTGTTATTGCTCATTGTCAATTATTGTTTGTAGTTTCTCTAGACTTGTTGGTTATGCATTAAATAAATAAGTTTAAATAAATAAATAATGAATAATCATTGCGATCATTTACTTACTCTTTTATTACTGATATTAGCGGACTGGGCGTTCAACAGTATTTGAAACTGTTATAAAAGACGAGTTTATGATAAGGAATATACTAGTGTTCATGTAAAGTATATTGCATGCAATATACTATAGACAATAGCCTTCTTAGCATTGCCTCCCTGCGCCTTAGAATAGGGAATTGTTTGAGTTTGGTTAATGATGTTAAAACTTTCGGCGATTATAGCTTTTGCCCTACATGTCGAAGATGAGCTTTTCCAATTTTATCAAAGGGATATCTTAATTTCTTAAACCTTATTCATTAGGGCAAATTTGTGATTGGTTACTGTTAGTCAACACTAATCCAAACTTATTGGCTGAAAACTGCTCGCGAAGAATACCAACCTTATATCTAAATGTCCATGGGATTTTCATAAATTAAACAACTTATTACAGATTAAATTGTTTTTTTTTCTTTAAAATAAAACCTGAAAAAGGGATATAAATTATTGTTAACTATTTCTTATTAGGCTAAAATTACAAATATTAATCTTTTTTTGGGGGATAAAATGACCAAGAACTATTTGTCCGGAGTTAAGAGTTTTCAATAGAACTATTACTTTAGATGGTTCATTATGCACAATAACCTGTCGATCCTTGACAGAAACTTTTGTAGATGATAATTAGTGGTTGAAACACTTGAAAACTTAACATAATGAATCAACCAATTAAGATTTTATTAAAGTTCCCAAATTTGTTATGCCAACGAATAAGACAATATAACTTTGTGAATTAATGTAATAAACATTTTAATGTCCTCTCCCTCCCTGTATTATTAGCTGTGGATGAAATGATAAAAAATACCCCTTTGAAAGAAATTGTGTATTCTATAAATCTAACCATTAACGTCGTCGTATTGTTTCTATACTTTGTTCTCATTAGTAATATAATTTGATTTGGCATCTAATCTTTTTAAACCTATTGTATCTTCTTTCTAGGACAGCAATGAAAATTTAACGCGGCATTGTAAGTTGATATCAAAATTTTTGCAATTTTATATATTTTTACTAAATTATGTTTGATTTCATTTATCATAGATTTTAAAAATATTACAAAATTAGCCGTATTAAATATAGTTTTTGTAGTTCTATTAAAAATTATGGATGTTATTGATCAAATAATGGCTTTGTCCTTAAATTTTTGCGCATTATGATTTTATTTATATACAAAGAAAAATAATTGTTGTTTCTGCAATGTTGTTAAATTAATTTAGGTCAAGTATAATTTGTATTTGTTGTAAAATTTGTTGATTTAATGATTAGAGGTGTTTTTGTTGCAACTTAAATGGAAACTAAGTGTTTTTCAATAATTTTGATTATATTTGTTTATGCAAGCATTTTGGTGTTTATCATGTATAATAACATTAATATAATAGTTTCCTATTATTTAAATTGAACTTGTGGCTGTAAAGGGCACTGGGTCTTTTTTTTATTAATAAAGGGGTGTTATTCGACCCACCATTATAGTTTATTTTTTATAAGTTTTAAGAAAAAGAAATTTAATTGTGGATGGGTGGATTTTTTTCCTATCTGGCTTCAACCCCGATTAGGTAATATATCCAAAGGATTAATTATAACCGGTTCAAGCCATGGCATTTTTTGTAATAAATGATATTCCACCGAAGCAAATACTTTTCCCAAGAAGTTGAATTACATTAAAGGTACAATAAAAAAATAACTACTAGTACGTACCAATAGTGATCAATTTTTAATCAATCATGTGGCAATGATTGTTCCCACACGGAATCACGGGAACGATCAGATCAAAGTCATTTTGACTTTGTAGGTATCTATTAAGATTACCTAGATCCATGTCCAACATTATCTCGGGTGGATTTCCTTTATTGTTTTAAAGTTCGTATAGAGAGGTTATCTAAAAATAATTCTATTTCAGATATATGAAAACAAATTAAAATGTATTTTAATCAAGATTTTAAATTCTTGCTTTTGCATCTGGTGCAGCGAGGATGAGCCGGTCAGGAGCTTTAAAAATCCGGGTCACAATATTGTGCGCCCGGAACTTAGCCAAGCGTGACCTCTTTCGTCTTCCCGACCCCTTTGTGCGTGTCACAGTTGATGGGTCGGGACAGACGCACACAACTGAATCGGCAAAAAACACGCTTGATCCTAAATGGAATCAACATTTTGACCTGTTCATTGGCAAGTCGGACGCTATAACAATTAGTGTGTGGAATGATAAAAAGGCACATAAGAAGGGGAGTGGGAGCAATGGTTTCCTTGGCTGTGTACGATTGCATAACAACAGTATCAACCGATTAAAAGACACTGGATATCAACGCTTGGATTTAGTGTCTGACAATAATAACCCTCTATTAGTGAAGGGACAGATTGTAATATCATTGTTGTCCCGCGATGGTCATGGCATCGGCAGTCACAACGCTGTTGTTGACCCATTGGGCAATCTTTCCTGTCCTATGGATTTGCCAGAGGGTTGGGAGGAACGGCGCACAACTGCTGGCCGAGTTTACTATGTCAACCATTACTTACGCACAACGCAATGGGAGCGCCCTACTCGCCCCGCCTCAGAATCAGCTACGCCTCGGTTATCTGCTGCCGAAGAAAGTTTATCACCGCCACATAATCAGTCTGATACTAGTCCGCCATTTGTTCAACCGCCGTCGCCGCCAACTGCTAGTACGACTGCCAGTACGGGTGGTTTAGGACGTTCTCATCTTAATACTAGTCTACAGTCTCAGCAACCACAGACTCCACCGCCGCAAAATGGCAGAGCCCCTGATGATCATCCAGCCCCCTCCATTATTAGACAAGATAGTAGTGATAACACCGATAACGGAAATATATCAATGGGTTATAACGCTAAAAATCAAACACCCTCAAAGGTAAAGCTTGTATAATTAAAGTGTTTTAGTTCATATTATTTTGTTAAACCAATATAAACTAAAAAATATTATTATTTGATAAAATTCTATTTTAGGAGAATCCTCAGTCGAGTAGCAAAATTGATAGCAGCAACAAACAAAGATTTTTATCCCGAACTGTTCTTCATCAACCAGATGATTTACCAGACGGATTCCAGATGAGAACTACTAATCAGGTAAATTAATTTTATATTTTTTCGGTTAGATAACAACCTAACAGTAATTCTATGTATAATTCTAAGTATAAAAATTAAACGAATTTAGTATCAAATGTTTTATTAGGTATTGTTCTTCACCATGACAAAAATAATTAAGATAGTAATTGAATCTTTGAAAGGATTTAATTCCATTATTTATTTATTTTATCAGGGGCAAATTTATTTTCACCACATGCCAACCGGTGTTTCAACTTGGCATGATCCTCGCATCCCTCGTGACATTGTAGCTCCTGACGGCCTGGATCTGGGCGCACTGCCACCCGGATGGGAAGAAAGAGAGACGTCCACCGGACGGCCCTACTTTGTCAACCACCACAACAGAACAACCCAGTTTACGGATCCACGGCTAAATGGTAATTTGTTGCGCGACCTACTGCGAACCCGGTCTATGGATAGTGATCCAGGAGGAAGTAGTCCTTCTACCAACGGTAGAGATGGACAAGATGTTTGTGGTGTTGGTGATAGTATTGAGAATTCAGGTACACATCATTTTAAAAATGGAAACTCTTTCTGATTTTACTTCCTTAATTTTGCGAATAAAAAACAATACCTATTTCGATCTTTGTTCTTGCATTTATGTCTCTTTTTAATTATTCTTTCATTTTTATTGTATTGGAATTTTGAGAACGATTTTTGAATATATTACGTCCTTTACACGAGAATCTTGAAAAAGCTTATGTTTATGATTTAGTTCATGATTCTTTAGATACCTAGCAATTCAATTAACATGTACTTAGCAGTTTTTTGTTGGTTATTTTGATTAAATATGTACCTAAATTATTAATTTTTTCAGGCAAGTCAGACAATAAAAACACCATACTATCCCCCTTTAAAAAGAAGCCCAGTGATAGATTAACCTCTTCAAATTCAACTCCTTCTTTCAGCAACAACAACAACAACTCCCTTCAACAGTTTAGCCAAATGGATTCTAGGCTGTTGGCTGCTATCAGCTCGCAATCTAATACTTCTTCCATAGGTGCTGTGGCAACTACCACTACTGCCGTGAATGGTACTAATGGTGGCTCAACTATAACTGGTGCTAATACTAATGTAACCGCTTCCCTGGTGTCTCCTGTGAAACAGCCACCTGCTGTTCCACCTCACAATACTGCTACAAAGGTTATTTCATACATCTTTTCATCCGATATCTATAATTTTATTCTTAAAAATTATATTATTTACTTAAACTAGACTGTATATCTAATTGAACTCATATTATTTTAATTTTCAGACTAGTCGGCCACTTCCTCCTTTACCTGTCTCAGATCAAGACTCATCATTAACTCCTCCATCCTCAAGAGCGCCAATTCTGTCAACATCATCTCATAGTGTCAACACACCTGTATCAACGCCTACACACTCTTCTTCAGTAGCATCAAACACTGCAACGGCAACAACTTCAAGTAGTCACACCTGTCGTACTTCTGTGGCTAGCACAGAACCTGATATTGCCGAAGAGGTCACCGAAAATACTTTACCCGAGAATCTCTCAGAAATAGAAAATATTTCCGCCGTTCCTCCTGAACTTCCACCTAGGCCTGCTGTTATGCCTTTAGCTGCACTGGCTCCTGTTAACACTCCTGAATCAGAAGAGACTGATGTTGAAGACGGTGACGCAAGAGTATCAGTAGAACCATCTGCACCAGCCATGCTGGATTCAGCAACCAATACTGAAACTACACCTGAGCCTCAAAGTGATGATCAATCTAATGCAACAGAAACAGAATCAAGAGACAGGGTTGATGGACTTGTAATGTCTTGTCTCTCTGCTGCGGCTGCACTGGATCCCTATCCCGCGCCACAAGGACAACGAAGCGTCCAGCCACCAGTGTCAGTATCATCGGATGTTACCAATCTACGCGCTGCTCATATACTGCCGAATCTTGGCGCTCTACGCATTAACTCAACTTCGTCAAGTAATAGTCCAACCACTGCTGGAACAACGACAGCTTCAACTCCAACGAGTGGTAACATGTCAAACGGACCATCTCAGCATATGCATGCTGGTAGACTTAATCTATTAAGGGATGAAATATTTTTTTGTATCTTATTCTTTAATTTTAGTTTTTTTCATCGATTAAAAATTCTCTCTAACTCTTTAAAATATGTTAAGGTTTTTTTTTAAATTAGGTAGATTTCATTTCTAAATAAAAATATTTTATTAACTTCTAGTAGTAGTGGTTCGAAGAATAATTCATCCAAATTCCTCTTTGAAAATGAGGAGTGTCTTCCCAAATACAAGCGTGACCTTGTAGCAAAAATGAAGGTTTTAAGGGCGGAGATTAGCAAATTAAGGCCTCCTTCCGGTCACTGCAGGCTAGAGGTTTCCAGACAGGAGGTCTTTGAGGATTCATACAGAATGGTAAGTTTTAGATTTCTCTTTTACAAGGATCATCTATAATGGCCTGATTCTGTGTTTTTTTACCATTAATTTCCTGTCTATTGGCAACATAATTGTTATTGATGCGCCCAAATCTATGTGTTAAAGATTGAATGATCAAAATTAGAATACATGATTAACTTCTACTTGGGCTATGCCATTAAAGTGCGCCCTTGTCTATGGGCATACTTCCTGCCCTTACAATTGATATTACATACTTAACTAAAGTAACAGTTTATTAGGTACCTAGAGTTTTTTTGAAAGTCTTATTGTAGAATACCTAGTTGTTTTTAATATTTAATTTTTGTTAAGGATCATTTATGATAAAGCTTAGATATTTTCATCAAGGCTATTAACCTTGTTAAGGTTGTGAAAATGAGGCCAAAAGACATGAGAAAGAGATTGATGGTAAAGTTTAAAGGAGAAGAAGGTTTGGATTATGGTGGAGTGGCTAGAGAGTGGCTCTACCTCCTTTCACACGAGATGCTCAACCCATATTACGGCCTCTTTCAATACAGGTAACAAGTTTTACACAAACTATATTATCTAGAGAGAGTTGCAAGTTAATATCTATCTAGTGTGAGATAGGCAACTTATAAAAAATACTTATCATTAAAAAAATTTGAATTTGAAGTATGGAATTTTTGAGCCAAAAATGTATTGCATAAAAGTATTTTAGAGATGGTTTTTATTTGCATTATAAAAAGCCAAGTTTTATGTTTAACTTAGTGACGTATTAGCTCTTTATTAAATTTTTAAGATTTTAATCAATATTTTGTTAATTTTTTTAGTGTACAGCCTCTCAGCAGTTTCTCTAATTCTACCTAAATTAATCTAAATATTTTAGTCGAGATGATATTTACACCCTTCAAATAAATCCCGACTCATCCATAAACCCGGATCATCTTTCTTACTTCCATTTTGTTGGAAGAATTATAGGTAATTAAAAGTTTTAATTAATTTGCTTAACCTTGCTATGCTTGCAAAAAGTTTATAAGAGATTTCCTTTACCAAGAAACAAATTCTATTATTTAGAACAATTTCCTTTGCCCCACATGGCAATGGAAAAAGGTTGGGGTGGATAAAGTTAGGAGAATTTTTTTTACATAATAATATTTTTCCACTTAAAAATAGATAAGTACCTAGGTATAACTTTTAAATGAAAAATATAATAAAGAAATTTGAAATTTCAGGCATTGCAGTTTTCCACGGGCATTACATTGATGGTGGATTCACCATGCCATTCTACAAAATGCTTCTGAACAAGCCCATCAACCTGGCGGACATTGAGGGCGTGGACCCGAACCTGTACACTTCACTGAGATGGATGCTGCAGAATGATATTACTGACATTATTGATACCACCTTTAGTGTTGAACATGATAGATTTGGATGTATTAAGGTTAGGTTATAATAACAACAAAATAGCTTATCTAAATTAACTCTTGGCACTTGACACTTAGATTTTGTTTTGATTAGTTACAGTGATGACATATTAAATATGTTAAGTCCAAAACAAGGGGATTTTTGTCTCAAATAATACCTACCAATACCTAGTAAATTTCTCTCTTAAAGGCAGGGTTTCGGATCCGGATCTGGATCCGGATCCGCAAGGATCCGCATATTTTCGAGTCCAAGGATCCGGATCCGGATCCGCAAAAAAATGCGGATCCGGATCCTTGGACTCAAAAAAATGCGGAAAAAATGGAAAAATCTACCTAAATTTATATAAAATCTCAGACATTCTCTTGATGAGAGCCAATCTTTAAGGTTTAGGGTAAGACTTGAAAATTAAAAGTATTTTTGACTTCGAATTAAGAATAAATATTTTTTGAAAGGTTTGGTGATTTTATTTTTATTGTCAAGGATCCGGAATCGGATCCGGTAGGATCCGGATCCGGATCTGGATCCGCACTGACCAAATTTTGAGGATCCGGATCCGCAAAAAATCAATGCGGATCCGAAACCCTGCAAAATAGAACAGAATTTGTGAAAAATAATTTTATTTTCTTTGACAAATCATTAGGGCGGAACTAAGAATTTTACTTTACAAATTCTATTTTCCCAACAATAATATGTCAATTATAAAATTCTTTGACTTAGTTTCTACTTTGTAGACCTTCATCGTAGATAAGGATATATATCTTAAAGAAAATCTTGTTTTCTTTATTTCTTTCTTCAGTCATAAGGATTTCATACATATATATAGACAAACAACTATAAACTTCGTAACATAAAAATAATTTTCATTTTGGCATTTTTTTTATACAAAATCCGATATTAAGCGATCTATGTATGCACAAAGGGGGATGTAGGTTGTGCTAAAATTCCGTAAAGGTGTGAGTTTTAAGGCTTAAAACAGTAGTAGAACGATAATATTCACTTAATATGCGTATTCCATATTGAAAAGAACTATAGACAATTTTTTTTTAAAGTTAACATAAATTTTATTGTTCTACTACTGTCTTTAAGCCTTAAAACTCACACCCTTACGGAATTTTGGCACAACCTACCTCCCCCTTTATATTATGTGATAGTTAGACCCACATTCATAAGCATATTCTGGAGTTAAAAATGAAATTTTTATTATTATTTTTACAATAGAGTAAATTATAATTGACAAACTCTTAAATAGTTGTTCTAAAAGTGAAGATTCTTCTAGATAACTTAGGCAAGTTTTATTTTTGAGAATTCGAACAAGTTTTTAAAGGAATGTTTTTTAATAAGATTAATACATATATACCTAGTCATATTGTACAAATAGACATTTGTTCTAAAAAATACGACATTCCAGCATAAAAAATCGAAGAAAATTTTAAAAATTGCGCAAAATGTTAAACGGGCCATTAATGAGATGCAGTAAGGTATTGATTTCAAGTTGCATGTTGAATAGCGATAAAAAAAAAACAAAATATCTGTCATTGATTTTTTTAGAGCAAAGCATTTCTAAGAGTTATGTACTAGTTTGTCGTTGTCTGAAGCTTAATATTTCTATTACTACCGAGTTCTCCATTAAGGGCAGTTTCACATAGGCCCCGGGATGATTTTTAGGTTATTTAATTTTTAGTTTTAAGTCTTTTTAGGCTATTTTTTACCCCTTTCTTATCCTTTAGAATACAGAGACTCTAGTCGCTAGTATTAATAAAGTGATAAAAGACATCGTTAAAATTCAACTTTAGAATAACTTTAACCCCCCCCCCTCATTTAATTTTGTGAATGCATTTTTTAAAGCTAACCTCCTTGGTGTGATTTTATTCTTGAATTTTATCTTCATAAATTTAAGCTAAAACATCAAATAAACGTCTAATTAAACGAGATTTCTAATCTCAAAACTACTAGTTTTCCCAAGATTAATTGAATTGAGAAGTAGACAATTTTTTCATTGGATTGCAAGTTACGTATAATCTAACAAGGTGTCAATTTAAACTAAAATATTTGAATGATAAATGATATTAAGGATATCAAAGCAAAATATGTTAAATATGCA
>LS048132.1:0-14446 GCA_900241095.1 Acartia tonsa | reverse complement strand
GGGCTAAAAAACTGGTTTTAATCTTATGATTGTACATTTCTATATTCGTAGAAAGCTGGATATAATACGATGCTAGACATAGTTTTTTCGTATGGATGAGACCCGGTTCCTAACCACCGGAAACGAATAAATACGAGAAATATATTTACAACTTTACAGGCATATCCAAATGGAAAAGTTTAAAAAACATCAAGATATATTAAGTCCCCAAAATTTGTGTGCCATTAAACAAGAAAATGTGCTTACAAAACTTTGGATAACAACATATTTTAAAGTCTAATGTCCCTTTCATTACTTTTCAGGTAGAGGATTAGGTTCCCTCAGTTCAGGCGCTGTCAACGAATTATTGGGCAGAAAACAGACAATGAAAATTTATGGATTTGGAAGTAAGAACTTCAACTCATTAATAATTTATTACCAGAATGTCAGAATATGTATAGAATTGTCCTAGTTTTAGAGGTTCCTTATACCAAGGGCCATATTATAATTTACTTTATCCGTAAGTCTGTCGTCAAGGATAAAAAAAGGTTCCACGCCAAACGTAGAAGCGGAAAAACATCGGAGTGGAAAAACGCAGGAGTCCTAAACGTCGGAGTGGGACAAACGCATGAGTGGGACAAATGTCGGAGTGGACAAACGCAGGGTTTTTGGGACAAAAGTCGGAGTGGACAAACACAGGAGTCCCAAATTTTTTTTTTCAATTTTGATTTTTTTTTAATTTAAATTTTTTTTTTCAATTTTGAATTTTTTTTTCAATTTTGATTTTTTATACAACCCACCCCCTTCGGTCCCGTTATTTTTCTTAGATAGGTTAGGTTAGTTTATAGTCCAGGGGGCCGAGCGCTGCGGCTAGGCAGGCTAGGGGGTCGAGCGCTGCGGCCATAGTCATTATTTTGTAGACAGGGGTATAAAAAATTTCAAAATTTTCATTTTATTAAAATAGCGGACACTCCTAGGTTTTACTTAAGCAATGTCCACTCCGACGTTTGTCCACTCCGATGTTTGTCCCACTCCTAGGTTTGTCCACTCTGACGTTTGGGACTCCTGCGTTTGTCCACTCCGACGTTTGGGACTCATACGTTTGGGGTAGGACCAAAAAAATACAAATATTTATTTTTAATGTTTTTTTCAATATTCTATTTATCATCACGCTCTTATTTTTTCTCCCTCGTTTCTTTATGACCACTAAAAATCTGCTCTAAACTATTTTTTTATGTTTTTTAACCAAGAAATTTGTTTGTTGCTTTGCTGCTTATGTGTGTTTTCATCCCTGTTTATAATGGAGCTTTGCTTTTATTTCATCCTTGTTTAATTTCAGCCATGGTGATATTAGTGGTTTTGGGAATATTCTACCATGTGTATGTGAAGCATCAAGAAAAATATCTAAATCATACCAATAATAACCCAGGAAAATATGAATCCATTATACAGTTTGAAATATTTTTATGATTTTAAATTATATCTTTTTATTGAATATGGATACATCGCCTTGTGGTGTATAATACAACCTTTTAAAGCTCAACCTTCCCTACACCCCTCTCATTTTTCGGGTGTGCCCTATGTCAAAATCCTGTGCACGCCGCTCAACTCCATTTTGATATATGAATGATAATCATCATATTTCTTGTTAAGTTTTCCATTTAATTTATCAGTTTGCCTGTTTCCTTTTTTGTTGCAGAGCTGCTCTATAGTTTAATTTGGTAGTCTATCGGTGATGCTATAATGCTATCCATTAGGTATCGTGATTTTATACTTAACAATAATCACACATTCTCTTTCATTCTCTAGCTTTCTTATACCACTCAACATCTGCTCCTGAACTTTCTTGCCCATCCATGATTTATCTTGTGCTGCGCTACTTGTGGGTGCTATACCGTATTTAAAATTTATTTTTTCTGAATGATTTTCGTTATTTATCTCAAAACAAGTTGTGTGTTTAAGAAAAACTATTTTTTGTCGTATTACCTTTGGCTTTAATTTTTAAAATCTGTCTAAATACAGCTTTTCTTTCAGAAAGGATTCATATTTTCTAGAAGAAACAGATAAAGAAAATGCAGAAGTTAAGTTGCAAGAAACAAAACAAACTGTGTGTTAATTAATATATTCATTTTTAAAATAAAATATCTACTGTTTTTTATCTAGTTTTATTTTATTTTTCCTTAAAACGTTGAGATCCTTGAGAAGGGAACAGCGTATAGTGTCCAATAGAAATGACGTCATACAATACAAACCACCAATGATAGGCCAGTATAAATTTTACCTTAGGTCAATTATTATGTATACAGGCCTATCATTGGTCCTTTGTATTGTATGACGTCATTTTTTATTGGACACTATACGCTGTTTATTGAGGTACTCTTTCATTCGAATGTTTAATTTTCTTTCATTTATCTTTCCTTTATACGCCAGCCACCTATTTTTAACTGAACGATCGTTCCATTTACGAGATCTTGCTAGAAACACAAGAAAAGTAGAAAATAACTATGAAATATGTTTTCCTAGCGGCTACGCCTCTAGAGGTACTTTAAAGCAATGTAAGAGGATAAGCTCGACCTTCCATTTTCAATTTTAGAATATTTTTTTTCTCAATGAACAATGTAAAAAATCAGCAATACTTTTAAAAACATTTATTAACTCTCTAAGGTTCCAACAAAATGTAAAGTAAAAATCCTCAATTATACCACAAATCTTAAGATTTTTCAAGGTATAATATCATAAAAATTCACAAAATGCTTTAACATAATCAACATAAAAATACCAACAAAAAATCCTCCCTCAAGAATTTTACATGACATTAAAGATTATAACATAAAGAGTCTAAAATGTTAGATTACAACCTTTTAACATTTAATCATTCAGAAATTTAAAATCACAGTGCAAAAAATGCAGGAAAAAGTGGAATGGCACAAATATTTATGGAGATTTTGTTTATAGAAGCTTCTTTATGTCGTCTTCGACATTGGATGTCAGGAAGTATCTGAAATAAATGGATATAATAATAATTGGATATATTAATAATTAAATGCTACAACAGATTTCCATGTTTCCTAATAAAGTAAAACTCGCAACCGCTAAAATAACCATCCATCCCCTCCCCTACTGGATAAACGACCTGACCAATAAATGAGAAAAACACGGCTGCTGTTTTGCAGCTACCTATAAACCCAAGGTAATAAGTTAAGCTTATTTGCGTGTGCTAAGGCGCTCCTCTCAGTTGTAGTCTGACATATGAACAAAAGTCCCAAACTATTGTCTGTTATCATAGCAACGTAAATCTGTGGATATTAGCTGTATTTAAAGAACGTAATTTAGATAAAAGTAATTTGGGGTCATATCTTTACGGTGGGAGCAGGGGAAGATATTCTAACCAACAATTCTACAAAAAAAATCACGAAACCTTATTAAGTAGATGGTGGTATATTTTTTTTTTTTGTAATGTAACTGAAGAGGGGTGGGAAAGAAGGGGAGGAAAAGGGGAAAGGGGTTGTGAGGAAATTTTTCTTTAGAGTTGTTTGTCCGAATATCATTCCTTTGTCCCTGGGTGGGATTTGTACAATCACGTAATCCAATACAGACATACTTTCTGTATTTTTTTTGTATTAGGGATTAAATTAAAAATAAAATTACATATAGCTGATAAAAACAAAAGAAATTGTACATCAACACCACTCTTCAAGATTTAGCAGGGAAGTTTTAGCAGGTAATGCAGGGATCTAACGGGATAAGACAGTGACTGTTAAATTCATGTACATCCCAACGAAAATACACCACATTACTCCTTCTGTTGATTAAAATTAGTGGTTGAAACGTTTGAACATTCAACTTAATTAGCCTACAAATCAAAAGTCCCCAAAGTTGTTAAGCCACCGAATAAGAAAACGTTATAATAAATCTTTAGAGACTAGTGTGATAAACAGCCCAATGTCACCTCCCTTGTTTGGATGTTTTGGCAGGTATTATCATCCAAATTTTTACCTGGAATATCTCTTGACTGGCTCTCCGCTGGGAGATATCAAAAACTTCTCAAAGTTCCAGGAAATGTCTAAAATTAGAATAATAAAAATTGTTATTCATCGCATCGTAATATAAAAAGCTTTCCGCAGATATTAAAATGAAAAAAAAATAAAAGATTAAAACCTTCAGTCCCGTGGGGCTAACAAAACTGGTATTGATTGTATGATCTTTTCTATTATTTTATCAAAATTGTCTGTAATACGATGCTATGGATGATTCTACAGTATGGTCGAGAACTAGCGGATATTAATCTGTTTCTAAGCCATATTGGAAATAACATAAGCTGTCCATAAGTATAATTCCGTCCCAGGTATAAGGTATAACTGACAAGCGAAATAGATGTAAAATAATATTTGGGGGGGGCAAATGGAAAGGTCGTCAATTTTACGAAGTATTGCCCCCCAACGACAGCTGAAAAACACGTATAGGTTTCGGGATTTTTTCCCGAATAAATTTCATTGTTGGAATAAGCTGATTCCGTCCATTCATTATTAAAATGGACATACAGACTTTCTAGAAATTAATATAGAGTTGCAACATTTTTCAATTTATACCTTAATGTTACAGGAATCATTATTTCTAATAAAGGGCATTTTTAATTTAAGCTTTATGTTAAGAACAGGCGTATGAATATTTCTAACTAGCTAAAAACTTAAATAGAAATAAGATATGCAAAAAAACAATTGTTTAAGTAAGTGAGTGTGAAAAATTTATGTTATGTCATTTGCAATTATCAAATAATGATTTTACTAAAATGAGAAAATAATGCAAGAAAATTAAAAATAGAAAACAAATTTTGTACAGTTTTAACAGTTTAATGAAAAAAATAGTATCTTTCTGATGATTGCAAAAGCATGAAACTCTGAATAAAAGAAAATAAAAATTTAAGATAAAATGTTGTTTTACTTTTAAGTAATATGTTAAATAGATAGATAGATGATTCCTCCGCCTCCCTGGGCTGCGTCCTAATATAGATAGATAGATAATATGTTAAATAGATAGATAGATGATTCCTCCGCCTCCGTGGGCTTCGTCCTAAGTTAGATCGATAGATAATATGTTAAATAGATACACAGATAGACTCCATGGACTTCGTCCTCAGAAAGATAGATAGTAAATTCTAGATAGATAGTATAAATATATTAATAGAGCAACTAGACGGCAAAAGGATAGCAAATAAGACATCAACTAACCTGATATAATGCCCTGGTTAATTCTTCAATGCTATCTTCATCAAAACTCATCCCATTCTCGTCCATACACGCGCGCATAACATGCTGTAGCTCCGTCTCTTGAACCAGACCGTCACCTTAATAGATAGATAAATAGATAATAAGATAGATAGGTAGCAAGGTGTTGGATAGATCCATCCATCCATAGGCATAAATAACATGTTGTAACTTCGTCTTTTGAACCAGGCTGTCACCTTAATATACAATAGATACAGATAGGTAAGTAGATATATCCATCCATAGGCACGCAAAATATGCACTAACTTCGTCTCTTGAACCAGACTTTCACCTTAAAAGATAGATAGATAGATAGAAGATAATATAGATAGATATAGACTAAAATAAATACCATTAGATGATATTATGAGATATTTTTTGAAAATATTAGAATATTATTATAAAATGTCATATGTTAAGCGACACATTTCATTTTAGGTCATTTTAATTTTATTAAAACTGTTATTAAATTATCAAGAAGTATATACTTATAATAAATTAACAGGATTTTGAAAAAATTCCCCCCCAAAATCTTTTTTTTCTTTTTTTTCTTGAAAAATCTAAAATAATAAATTGGGTTATCAAATTCGAATCTCCCCTGCTCAAGTGCCCCTAGAGGCCTCTAGGTGGGCGTAGCTACTAGTATATATATATACAGTAAAAAATATAAATAAATAAATAAAATGATATACAGAAAGATAGATTGATAAATACATAGGCATAACATAATTAGCAATTAAAACAGATAGAATACTAGCCAAAAGTAGGTAATAGATAGATAGATACTAACTGGTGTGATTAAATTATAATTAGGGACAATATAACACTAATTATCTCGGGTCTCCCTAATCAATTTTTCAAACCATTTTGGGCTTGGAAACATGATAGGCTGCATTCTATAGTTATTTGATATCATAGCATGACAGTATAATTTTAGTCTTGATTAACCTGCTAATGTAGTGTCACACTTTGGCTTAATTGTTTTAATTCTTGAAATAACGTGTAATAAAATGTTTATGTATTGTAGAGAAAAAAAATGGAGTAATTGGGAAACAAGGATGACAATATACAGAAAGAGCAAAGAAAACAAATTGAACAACATATTAAAAAAGATAAATAGCCAAACAGATGGTTCGATAAGATAGATATTTTCAACTACAATTTGAAACGGACAACTACATAACAAAAAACTAAGGTCAAAATATATAATAAATCAATATATTTAAAATACGCTTACAGACGTTTTGGTAAAGATTAAAAAGTTAACTGCCCCGTAAATAATTATGCACAGTTTAAAGTTAATAAGCCAATTCTAGCATGAAGAGCCATCTGATAGAAACGGGCGTACTTAGTGACCGACCATAATTATAGAAAAGCTTCACATAGAAACACACCATTTTTTTGCTGTTAATTAATTCTATTGTTTTGTATTGTACATATCTCAATTAGACATTAGGCAGTAAATTTGGTGGGAAGAATACAATAAAAAATTAGGCGCATTGATTGATCAACAGAAATAGATAGACAGATAGATATGTTCTTGATTTACTAGGTATAATGATGGATAGATAATGGATGAATAGATCAATGGACTTACTTATATAGATAGACAATGACATATACATTGATCAATAGTTGAACTTATTTATTGTTTTTGGATGGCTGGTAGTATTGAGATGGTTAGATGAAAGGGTATAATAAGAATGGATGGATTGACTCATAGATAAAATAGGTAGCTTATCAATTAATAGATGGCGTTTAGATACTAAATAAGTAATGATAAAAATTTAAAAATAAGATAAATAAAGGAAAGCATAGAGAGACAGAGTTCTTAAAAAAAAAAAACAATTGCTAATCATATAATCTATTTACCAGTCAGACAAAATAGATAGATAGGCAAGCTAATCAATAAAAGATCAATAAAACCCAATTTTATAACACCTAATAAATAAATAAATAAAGTCTCATTTTGATTCAATTATTTACTGTTATAAAGTGAGGGATTTGGGTGTATTACTATTTTCTGAAGCAAATGTTTTCTATTGAACTACATTCTATAAAAAGGTATGTATTTTTTGAATGTTGTAAAGGCTAGGTTAAGATTAGCTTTAGTAAGCCCCAGCGGTCGTTAACCCCTAATGGGTCCAACTCCTTTCAATTTTTAATATTTTTAAGTAATTCTGTTTACCAAAAAACTTTCTCGGGTTGTTGTTTCTTATTGCCAATGCATATACTTGTTCTTGTTTTATTTTTTTTTTACAAATTCAGGATTTCTAACAGAAAAACTGCACAAGTTCTAAGAGATCTACTCATTGCCCTTTGGTATAGTTAGTTCTCAAATAAACCGTTCTTTGATTACTTCATAATAAAACATTCGTCTGTAAAAGTAAGGAGTAGGACAATTGACGATAATAATCTGTCCCCAGTTCTTTGGGTAAGTTTTTGTCTTTTGTAATTGATAAAACTGGAGAAGAAAGAGTTGTAGATTAATTCAACCATCATTGTTCTGAATTTATCATAATCATATCTGTGTGTAAAAGCATAAATATAGAAAATATGTACATATTAGGAAAACTAAGGTTGACAACGATTTATTCACAAAATTATCTTGTATAATGATACAGAAAAATAGCACTAGGCCTATGGAAATATTCTCTTCAATTAAACTTAGAATTTTAATACAAAATAAAAGATGCTTTTTACAATACAGCAATTAGTCACATATTTTACTCCGTAAAATACACTATAGCTTTGACGGCAAGATAAACAGACGGACAGACAAATTTAGTTACAGTGAGTTAAAGTAGATTCTGCTAAGCAACGGAAATCTTAAAATGTAGCCCTCTATCTTCAATAGATTCGTGGAAATTCCGTCACCACTTACTTTTTTTTACAAACCGAAAAAAATTCAGAATCATATAGTAGAATGGCTACTAAAACATGCATTCTTAAAGCCCAAGGGTTGTTTTAACCCAAAGTTTACATACAATAGGTTTCATAAAATAATAAAAAAAGACCTTAACATTTTTAAAAAAAATTTAAGCAAATTTTAATGTTTATGGAATGTAAATATTTTATCACCAATCTGACTTCCTTGTAAATATTCATATTTATATTTATGTTTAAGATTATGCTTTTAAATTGATATGAAAAATCATCCCGTTTTGTTAACACTTAATTTTTTGTTAATTCGTAGTTCTCCTAAAAGATGAAACTTGTTAAATGAAGGTAATTAGTAATTTGATTAATACATTAATTATCATAGATAGTCATTATCATTGTAGATAGATAGATAATAAGTTTTAAACAAATATACTTAATACGAAAACATTTCAGTCAGAAATCTAAATTTACTTTTTGTAACAAAATTATTCTATAATTTACTTAATCCATTTAAAAAATCAAATAAGTATTAACCCTAAAAATTCTTTTTGATCCATAGTAGTTTGAGAATGATTCATTTAACGATTCTGAAATTGTTTACCAGATAACTCAGTGGTTTATTGCATTATATTAAAGCCAATTTTCTGCTGATTATAAAATAAAAAAAACATAATAAAAATTCCAGTTTTGTTGGCCTCGAGCGGTCAACAGGTCAGGTCCAATTTTTATATGTACAATTTTTTAATTTTACTTTGCTAAAAATATCCTCTTATTAATATGAAAAAAATATATCCATAAAAAAATAACAGTATATTATTATACAACAATAACAAAACATTAAACATACATTAAAGTACTATGTACTTTGATTATACACAGAAAGCATACTTTATTTAGTTCAAGACACCCCCCTAATTAAACCCATTGCATGTCACTGGTTCAATGACTATTTAAGTATTCATATTATACAAGAAGGAATTTAAAATTCTTATGATGAATAGTTAAAATTTCTCTATCAATTTCATAATAAATATATTATATACATTTTACATACATACTAACAAGCATACACCAGATCAATGACGGTGTAACTCAAAAAAAGCATATCAACATTTGGCGCAATACTTTAATCTGTTGAAGTTTGTCGTATTTTTACATTATTGTAAGATATTTTAATTTAGTTTAAGCAATCATAGAAAAATCTAATATTTGTTTTGTCTTTTATCCTTCCTAAAGATGTTAAAGTTGCGATTTTTAAGCTTACATTAGGATTGCGAATTTTGAGTTTATCCTTAGTAGTAAATTAGAGATATTGAGAGAGTGCAAATCACTCCGCAGGCAAATCTGAACCTTTTATGCACTCAAAAAATATGCCTCCGAACCAAATTACATTTTAGAGTGAAAGAAAGTGAGAGAGAAGAGGCAGGGACAGAAGGAAAGAAAGAGAAAGGGGTAAATTTGCAAATGGTTCTTTAATAGAGAGGGATAATGATGACAGAACGAGATAAGGAGAAAAAAGAGAAATGAAAGGAAACAAAGAGAGAAAATTACCAAAGTGGGGAAAAAATTTAAGAAAATTAGGGGGACAAAAGCAGGAAAGAAAAGAGTAGCTTAGTGATAATGGCTAAATTTTCTCAAAATCCATATTGACCATTAAATTTTGCAAAATTTTCTACAAGATTATATTCTAGGTGCATGTATTTTTCATCAAGCGTATGTCTTTGATGTGAGCTATATAGTTATTTAGCTAGCTTGAATAAAATTTCTTTATGCATTAAATAGTTCTTGGATAGAAAGTTTTAGAAAGATATTATTATCAAAATAAGTAAAGTTCCATCAAATAATCTTAGTAAACGTTAGAGATCCGAATATTTTACTTATTCGATTAAAAGAAATCTTGGTATTTAAAACATCTTCTAATGAAAGATGATTTCTTGTGTTATAAAAGGGTAATTTTAATTATCACATTTTAGCATTTTAATAACTTTATTCCACAAGACCATATTTCCCTACTAATTTTATCATAGAAGTTTCTTTTCTTGTTACGGTAATGGAATTTAAAAACAAAAACTTTAATTTAATTTTAGGAATTTCTATTCTTTTCCTGGATAATGGGTGTATTTGCTTGTAAGTATGCAATACTCTAGATATACTTATTTAACTGCAGTTTGCATACATTTTACTGCTTTAAGCTACTTAAACTTAACTTTATTTACTGATAATCTGGGCATTAAATGGATACTCCTTTACATTATTTATGATTAAACAAAATCATTAAAGTGGAAAAAATCATTTAATACAGGAATATGGTATAGCCAAGAAACAAAGAATATCTGAAATAATATTTAGGGGGCAGATATAAAGGTTGTCAATTCTACTTTATGTTGACCCCCTAAGACAGCTGAAAATCACTTATAGGTTTCATTATTTTCTTTCAATTTAATTTTGTTGTTAATATAAACTGCATTTAATAGCTAAACTATGTAAAACAAAAAAGTGTTGGATTTCTTAAAGTAATAAAGTTTAAAGATATGCCCCTTCTTTTAGCTAGTGAGATAATGCAATTTTAAGCAGCTTTCTTGTGTGTTATGTAAGATAATGCACTAATGCATAAAGGACAATGAATTGAGATTGAGTCAAGAATGCAAATGATTTGTGAATATTCAAGTCACAAGACACAAGAGCATGATCATGTAAAGAAGAAATATAGATTTAATTGATTTAATCACTTATTAAGTAATAAACCTTCAAAATGATTTAAAGATATTTGATACTTATTGCATATTGCATACTTTAACAAAATAATTTTTCTAGATGTACAGACAAAACTAAGCAATATGTGTTTGGTTAAAAACTTTTTCTTATTAAAGTCTGTATCTCAAGTATAGTTGCCTCTTTATAATTTAACCTGTTGCTTTGTGAATCTTAAAGGGGTGAAATAAAGGGGGATACAGGCCTCCTCATATTTTAAATGGTTTTGACACCTACTTTAGTACGTCCAAGCTACATGTGATGTAGTTAAATACCGTATGCTAAACTAGCCGCATCGCACCTAGCATATAAGGGCTCCATATTCCAAGAATAATAGCCTAAAACCATCCCAAAGGTTACCTACGATGAAGAACTCAATTGGTATAGTAGTGTTATAGAAATCTAAAGCTGAAGACACTAACATAAAAACTTTATATAAAAGCTTCAGGACTGATCAATCAAAGCTTTAATCACAAACTTAAAACATCTACTAAAAAAATGGACCTTTGTCAACAAACTTATTTCTTACATTTAATTTAAAATCCAAAATTTTCCACATTGTCTTTAACTACCAACATCAAGTGTATATAAAAATTACAAGGCCCGCCTATAAATAGATAACTCTACATGTAAATTTCGTCACAGTAAAAGTGCATTTTTACCACTTTTACAGGAAATTAGGGCGGCAAAAAGACGCATTGAAAATAAGATTTTTAACTTCATGCTTATAAAATTGTTTAAAGTGCAAATTTTTTAAAGGCAGTTTATTTATGGCTTTAAGTAATTGGATAGTTGAGTTATTTTAGTTTTGAATAGATGTATATTAGAGGAGTGAGCCTTGATAGAAAGCAGACTTTATTAGGATTATTTTCTAAATGTCTAAAAAAGATTCATATATTTCTACAAACAGCTAATTATATATATTATTTTGAAATTAAATTAAATTTGGTGGACAATTCAAGATACCTTTTAGATGGATTTTTAAAAAGTTGCAAGTTGATAAATCAAAAGCTCTTTCAGGTCAATAAAACCTGAGATGTGAATGCCTTACATTGGCCAAGTTTCTGAATTATTCAACATTTGAAATATTTAGTAAATTCAAGTAAAAAGTAACCCTCTCCATGTACATAATGTATGTAGCAAATAAGTATCTAGAATACCCCAAATAACAAGAAAACCAACCTATATTTACTGCTTTTGTTTAAACCACTTTTTTAATACAAATGCACATAATAAATTTAACTGGGTGTACGATTTACTATACTGAAGCGTGGCTTCTCTTTAATATCAACACTTTTACTGTAGTGAATCATACATATATTATCTACTTATGGGATGGGGTAGGGGGGTGTCAATAAGGACATACATAGCCACACTGAGGTTACAACGTTCCAGATTAAAAAGAACAGTTAAGTTAAATACGGTAATAATGGTATAGGTATAGAGTATCTACTAATAGAGTATTAATCCGATAGGGTAGGATGGACGTGGCATTATGTTAAATTATAGCAAATACCATTTGCAAATTCATAGAATCTTTTTTTTGTGTAAACTTTTCTTCCAGGTTCAATGTTGCTCAATTATTTAGTATTTTGCAATTGGACAAACAATTTTCTTAATAAATTATTGGTAAAACTTCAAGCAATCGTTAATTAAAAATCTGTCAGTCAATATATATATATTTAAGGAATAATAGGCTAAGGGGCTAAACTAACGTAAATTTTCTGGAACGACACTGAATTCTTTCAAATTCCGTTAATATCTATATTGTTATGCTTGTTTTATAATGACCTAAAAGGCATTATAAAATAACAAACTAGCTGCAATTATACTTTATTCTTACTGCATAGAAAATGCTTTAAACTTTGTATATTTGGAAAATAAAGTTATATTGCCTATCATATATTTTAAAATGGATATATAATTTGATTTATGCATAGAAAGATAGGTAGAATAGTAGATAGCTAGACATCAATTTAGACAGAAACTGATTATTTTTTCAGATGAATTCGTCAATAAATAGACAGATATAGAGATAGCAAGACAAAGACACAAAAATAGCTATCAAGTTAGAATAGCTTAAAGCCAGATAGAACGACACTTTGATACTAGATATATGTAGATGGATAGAGGTACAGGCAGATTGCAGTTCACAGCACTTCATTGACATAATTGAATAATTTTGGTAAGGTATTTGGTCGGGTTTTGCCAGGGTCTATAGACCTACAATTAAAGTAGTATCACAGCACATAAGCAAGGTTATCCATGCAGTAATTCAGCTATAATAGCATGATCTTAAGCATCTATAGAAATAGTTTTATGTCAGCAGGGTGCTACAACAGGGAAGGGCATTTGAAAGAGATAAAACAAGGATGACAAAGAGAGAGAGAGCGAGATATTTAGAGTTAGTGGAATAAAATACAGAGAGAAATAAGACTGATAATTATGACCTCACAAACTGAAAATTAATGTTATATATTTATTTAGATATTATAAATATTTTGGAGCATATTTGTTTTCTTCAGATGTCAATGCAAAACTAAAGTTAATTATAGTTCTTTCTCGCACCGCATCATAAACAGCTTTCCGCGGATATAAAATGTATAATTATAAGAAAACTGGTTTTAATCTTATGATATTACATTTTCATGTTCGTAGAAAACTGGATATAATACGATGATAGACATAATTTTTTTTCGATGAATGAGAACCGGTTCTAATGCACCGGATATTAATCGGTTTCGAATGAATACAAGAAAATTTAAATTTAATATGTATTTAACCATGCTAAAATTTTTTAGATGTTATTTTATGTCATATGTCATAGTCCTCTTTATTAATATAGAATTAAGGAATAGAGACATTAAAAATAGACAATCTGTTAGATGTACATTTGTAAGGAAGATACGCATCTAAATAAGGAATAAGAATGAAGATAGAAGAAGTGGATTAAACAATTTCAAAGGTTTTAAATCAGCATGACATTCAGAAATGGATAGATAGATAAATGGATGGATATACAGATAGATAGATAAAGTTTAAGATACAAAGATATATAGATAGAAAGTCATAGTTATTTAGATGTCCAAATAGTTAAATTGTACTTGTAAAGAATTATTTTGCCCTCCAAACTAGTAGTTTTTAGTTCAATCCTTCAATTATAGTAAGTAGAAAATATGAAAATAAATAGATGGATCTAGTTTAGAAAGATAGGTGAGATATAAAGTAATTTAAAGGAAAGAAATAGCCTATCCCTAATGATGATACACAAAATTATCCTTTCTGTAGATTAAAATTAGTGCGACAGAGTTTAAACACTCAATTTAATGAACCAACCAATCAAAATTCCATAAAAGTCCTCAAGATTGATAAGCCAGAGAATAAGAAAAGTTATTTAATACTTTGTGAACTGGTGTAATAAAAATGTCCCCTCCCTTGTGAGATATACAGGGTGGGGCAAATAAGACCGGACAAACTTTAAACGGCCATAGAGCCAAAACTACTTGACCAATCAGGACGTTTGACCACACTATAAAAAGCTTAGGTAATGACCTTTTAGCACAAAAAAA
>LS048130.1:403-12026 GCA_900241095.1 Acartia tonsa | reverse complement strand
AATTTTTAATAAAAAACAAAATTACATGTTCAGATTCTCCAATTATAAGTCTTAATTTTTTTTTCTTTTTTTTTAAAAACACCTGTACCCCCCCCCCCCACAAAAAAGACAAAACATATGACTTAAAATAAGCTCTCTTGTAAAGAAAAGCAGCTTCCAGCGAGTTTATTAGTAAAGACTGAAAGACACACATATAGACAGTTTAAAATAAGGTTTACGCTATCTAAACATAAAATATACCCATTTAAAAAGTAACAGGATCTCTGTGTTTTTGTGTGTACCGAAGGATCTCTGATATGGTTCTCCTTTACAATGTAGCTTCTCAAAGGTCCGAGTAATGTTCATAACTATTTTTAGGGAAGATATCAACATCCTCCAAACAGAAATCGCCCCTAAAGAAACCCCCCCCACAAAAAAATCTAATAAAAAATTAGATTGTCGAAGTGCCCCTAGAGTCACTTAGAAGCGTTTCCGCTAGTATAATATAAATTAGCATTGTATATCTGTTATCCCTGTTAAATGACTAGCCTTAAAAATCGACAGTGTCACGGACAATTAAAGAAACTAAAATACATTTTTCGGTTCAAAAGATTGGAGTGAAAATCAATTATATTTTCATAATGTCACGTTTTTATGTACTATTATTGTATATTATATGAATTAGAAATTAGTTTTATCTAATACGTTAAAAACCGTATTTAAATATACATAGAAATATGTAAAAATGTAAATTAGTAAAATCATACACTTTTACAATTATAAAAGCCCCAACGTGAATTAGGAACTTTTTCAATTAACAATTTAATCAATATAACATTCAAAAACTGTATATTTTAGTGCAATTAATAAATTTTTAAAAGACTGATGAGTAGTTGTTCTTAATTTGAGTTATTCCCCTTTCTTAAAAATATGTATGTTGAGCATCTGACATAGAAGCAGCAGGAACCATTCTTAACGTCTTTAGATGTTACACAGTTGTTGGGTCGTGAATCGAACCCATCATCTATCCCACAACAAGTCTTGTTTGCTTTTAATAACTTATCAAATATAATTAATAAAAACTTTACTCACCCAAGTTAACAAAAAACACTCCAACATCTGCGTTTCTTTGTGTGTCTCTAAATCAATTTTTAAGATGCATTTTTCCAGTGAGAGGGGGGGGACATTGGGCTGTTCATTACACTAGTTACCAAAGTTTTAAAATAACACTTTCTTATTCTTTAGCTAAAAAATTTTGGGGACTTTCATCGTATTTTGATTGGTTGGTACATTAAGTGGAGTGTCCAAACGTTCAAACCACTAATTGTAATCTATAGAAGAAGTAATTTTGTGTATCATCATTGGGGATGTACATCAAATTATCAGCCATTGTCTTATCTCTTTAGATCCTTGCCTTTATCTATTATATTAAAAGTAATTGCAATTCTAATAAAGCTACACTTTATGTATAATGTGCCAGTCGATTTTTCAATTGTTAGAACAGTAGCGCATCTATGACAAACATATCGTTTTAATTAAGAAAATAGAAATAAGGTCAATATAAAGTTTTGGAAAAAAGGTCATTTTAAGAAAAAGTTTTAAAACTTTAAGCTTTTAAACAGGTTTGGTAGGGTGGTCGTACCCTCCCAAAATAGTACTAAAACAAAACCTCCCTCTGGACATGAAAAAACTTTAAATTGAAAAGAGGAATGATATTTTTTTCTGCAGTTAGCGAGATCGTTTGCTACACTCACACAGATATCCTATTATTTTCATACATACAATTATCTCAAATAAGTAGGAAGAATTTAAGACTCAGATAGTTTAGTAGCAATGCATTTTATAGTAGTTTTTAATCTGATAATAATTGCTATTTCAAAACTTCCTTTTAAAAAGACTACGGGAATAGGTGAATCAAAACTAATTTAATCTTAGTACAAAATAAGGTTTTTAAATTTTTTTATGACTTATTTCAAAAGCTTGGATGCAGGTATAATTAATTTTTGTTAACCTATCCCCTATTCCTGATACTCAATAATTACAACTCACTGTAACTTTAATTTAATTTTAATTTCTTCCTGTTTTGAAATGATTAAACGTGTGCGCCTGTCATTTCAAATAATTAATGTTTGTTTTGAACTTGATTCTTTTTAAAGTAAAGAAATATTGGATTAAAGTGTGAAGAAGAAAAAGATTTTGTTATGAATCATCTTAAAATACTTAGTACGTACTATTTTGTTGATATCCCTTGTTGAATTTTTCGTTCATAAAACTATAGTTATAGATTATAATGAATTTTAGATGTCTAATGTTGTTGTTGTTGATGAAGTTATAAATTTAAAGCGAAAGGTTTGAAAATTTTTTAGTTAAAAAAACAAATTATGATGTAGCAATACTAAATGCATATTTAATTTCCTGACTAGAGGGAAGATAGTTTCTGGGACCCACTCCGCCTTTCCTTGAATCTCAAATCTACGAGAACATCCAGCCACAGTTTTCTAGTAAAATATCTTGGCTATACATTTTTTTCTATTTTTAAAAGGCCAAACACTTAAACAAAACAAAAAAACAAAGATGACAGTAGCGAAGCTCTTAAAAGAAAGACCAGCAAAGTAAATGAGAGAAAAACTAAGCATATCAAACAGATGGACATAAAAGTTGTGTACTATAGATGTTCAGTGGTCATACAAATTTCAACATAGATAAATAGATCTAACATAATTTGATCCAATTCAGAGAACTGCCGACAGACTCACAGACAAAGTTATTTGTAGGGTACATTAAAAAGCAAAGTCACCATTCTTTCTTCAAAAAATGTAAGAGTTATTTCTCTTATCTCTTATTTATTTCTCTATCCACCGGATTCGAATGAATACAAGAAAACATAATTAGTGTTCTCTAGAGCATACAGACAGATAATAGTGGTTTAGATGCGCATTGGCCAATAGAATCTTTACACAAAAAAAAATTAATTTGTTTATCTATAATATTAGCCGATTAAATAAATTTTGTCCTACATAAATCCAATAACCGTCAGAGAATTAGCTACAGTCATGCGGACCAAGTAATTCATATTCTAGATGCTTATTGGTTGAAGAAATATTGACCAAAAAACTCAACCGTATATCATGATTAGCAGTCTTGAAAATCACGTCTCCCCATTAATGTAGTTGACTGGCGAACAAATGGACTGCAATTATTGAGTAGCTGAGCTACTTTTGTAATACACCCTTTTATTTAGAGTAGTAAGTTTTTTTGTTAGAATCTGAAGATTTTTAAACCTGAATAGGTTATCCCCTTTAGGGAACCTTCACATAGAACCCAGGATGGTTTGAGGCTTTTTTATTTTTAGGTATGAGCCTTTGGGTGGTTCTAGGCTTTTTTTGCCCCCACCTTACCCTTTTGAAGACAGATTTCCTATATGCAAAGGGTGCAGCCAATAGTAATAATATGTTCAGCCAATATATTCCTTGTCTTCAGCTGTAAGCGGAGCACAGCCCTCAATAAGTCCAGTTCGTGGGTCTGCTTCAAAAGGTTTGTGGCCAGGCAAGCACTGACAGGACATGTTGTACTTCACCATCTCCATGTCTTACAAAGAACAAAACAATTTGAGATAGAATTGTGTTTTCATAAATGTTTAAAAATTTTAAAGCAGTCTATAGTGTCTACAAAAAATGACGCCAAACAGGCCTACCTTTGGTTAATTAAAATGTATACTGCCTCTCATTGGTCATTTGTATTGTATGAAGTCTTTTTCATAGACACTATAAGCTGCTTCAAAATTTTATTTTAAAAGAATTAAAAGAAAGGATAAAGAAATAAAAAAATGTGATGAAAATACAATGGAGATTTATTTCTTATGTTAATAAAATGTAGTAATTATTAGAATAACATTAACCATATATCTATTTAAATCTGTTTATTAATATTTACCTAATGTACAGATAGTGTTAGGTAGATGTTCACAATGGTGGTCAGCAAAACATCCATCTCTCAGTGTAACAACCTTTCTTATAGGATCATAACATCCTACAGTTTAGAAAGTATTAATTATTACTATATAGTTCTTTTTACATTATTAGATATTTTCAATTTGAATTAAACAAGGCTTTTGTTTTACATTTATTAATTTTATTATTTTACCTCTTGACTCTGGTATTCTAACAGTTCCAGGTTTACACCAACAAGATTTCAAGAGTGTATCCCCTGTCATCCATTCAGAGAAAGGTTTCTCTCTAGTTCCAGGATCTAGTCCCTGCAATATTTATAATATTTCAAGAGTGTATCCCCTGTCATCCATTCAGAGAAAGGTTTCTCTCTAGTTCCAGGATCTAGTCCCTGCAATATTTATAATATTTCAAGAGTGTATCTCCTGTCATCCATTCAGAGAAAGGTTTCTCTCTAGTTCCAGGATCTAGTCCCTGCAATATTTAAAATATTTCAAGAGTGTATACTCAGTCACGCGGATAATAAAATGAAAATTACAAAAATAGTTTTAAATTTATGATTTTCATTTAATATTTGTGAAAAATTGTCTACAATACGATGCTATGTATGATTTTTTACGACTAAGAACCTATTCTAGTAAATCGGTTTCAAAGCTTTACTGGAAAAAAATTTTTGTCTGGTTCTCAGAGGAATATATTCCCTGCCATCAACTAAAAAAGAGTAAGGAAATATTGTTTAAATAATGTTCTGAATGTATACATATGATAACTTATTCATGGAATCAAATGCTAAAATGATTGATACGCTTAAAAGATAGAGAAGTTTAATTTCAGTGTTAAATTAAAAAGTTTATATTACGCGTAGTTTTATTTTGATACGTAAATATTAGAATAATAGGTCTAAACTGAAAAGGCGGCATCTTTCTTCTGCATTTTCTTTGTTGTCAAAAACTTTTACTTTTAAAAGAAAATTTTCACTTGTTATTTTTTGCACAGAAAAAAACATATGCAAGGCGGTAATAAAAAGAGAAAAAGAAGGATATAATTATTTTTGTTAGGCTGTCATCTCTATAAATACCGAAAGAAACATTTTAAGATAAAGACACTTGTTAAACAATATATAAATGGATAATTTTTGGTAATAATTATCAATTGAGTTTGAACTAAACAAGAATGAAATTTACAATCTTTGTTTGTGCTATTTTGGGTAAGATCTATCTTAATTTTTTCCACTTGAGTCGCTTATCCTATATTCTTATAGAATATTGCAAAAATTTCGGCGGCACATTTTACATTAACATTTATATATATTATGTTCAAAATTTAAAGACTTTAAGGTTTTTTTAAGACATGCATGATCATACCTTTAACAAATGCTAAATGTGGCTAGATCACTTTTATGTTTTTTTTTTATTTTATGAGATTCTTTTACGTTTAAGTTTTAATGATATGTAAAGTGTCATAAGAATATTTTTTCTCTGTACCTAGAGAACCCAGCAAGGTTTATATGCATTCTGTGGCCGCCAGGATGGTGATATAAAAGATTTAAATTTCATAATAGGTAACTTTACTAAGTGACTCAAAAATTAGCCTTGTAACGTATAAAAAGGAAGCATTATCTATCTTTTTTTTAGGAGTTTTCTTTTCCATTTTTTCTCTTATCTCCTCCATTTTTATGACGTCACATGGCTGATTTTAAGACACTTTGTAAAGTTATCATGATGATCAATTACAACTTTCTTTCTTTTGCACATAGGAAAAGAAAAATACAAAAATCAAGGGGATGGGGGGGAGTCAGCTCTTTCTTACCCCACCCCAACAATTCATGTAATTTTTGTAAAATATTATCATTATTTTAATCTATAATACAAAGTAGCTTGATGTCTGTCAGCCTGTCCCTTAAGATCTCGGTAACCACTGAACCGATTGGATTCTACTCTACAGGAAGTATACCTTCTGGTCCTGTGGTGGTTTTAAGCTATTTTCTATTTTAAGCTAAAAATGAAAATTCCCCCCCCAAAAAAAATTTTTCATTTTTTTTAAATTTTTACATTTTTTTATGTTTTTATATATTTTTATACATTTTTATATTTTTTTTTATTTTTTAAATTTTTTATATTTTTAAATTTTTTCCTTCTTTTTAAATTTCTTTTCTAAAGGAAATACTTCAAAACTTTAAAGAAGAGATAAACTTTGAAGGTTATTAAAAGAATAAATAAAAATAAAAATTGTAAAAAAGTTATATAAAGTTATAAAATACAGAAAATATCAAAAAAATGTAAAAAAAAAAATGAAATTTTCCCCTGAACCTATAGTGAAAAAGCCCCTAGAGGCTAGGGGCGAAGCTGCTAGTATTTAATAATATATTAGGTGCAGCAGCTATTGGAGAAGTGGCTGGGGGCGCAGCACTTGACAGGGCAACTGCTCTTGCCAGAGAAGACGAGCGTTATGCCCAGTGTCTGGTTATTGTTGATGATGTGTGTGCCACAGCTCCGGAGAATGAGAAGGAAGAATGTATTGCCACTGGACAACAAGCTTGTGCTGATGTTATCCTTCAAGGAATACTCAACTTAATTGTAGCTAAGATAACAACTTAATTATACCTTTAATGATTTACAATAACATTTTCAATGTATAATATTTACTCATTGTTTAGAAAGGTATAGTCTCTTAAATAAGGCTAAAAGTCTCAAAGAGTATAGGAAGTAGCAGAAATGATACTACCAATAGGATTATAATGGTGACTATGTGTGTGCACTATAAGATCCCAGAAACCTATAAAAAAAACCAGCTAGAATTTTCAGGGAAGCTTCGTAGTTTGTGCAGGCTTGTTAGTTCTAAAAATGAGTATCATTTTTTTGGCTGAACCTATCTCATTATTTAGATTACCTTGAATTTAACTACTAATTCCACTAAAGATAAATATCAAAACACAGAGTTACAAATCTTATGGTTAAGTTGAAATGTGGTGCAGGTAAAGAGGTGGAAGCACGTGAAACTGACAGAGCAACCTGTAAGTCCTGTGTCGTTGTTGTTGTGGTTGTGGTTGTCATTTATGAAAAAAAGTCATAAACTTCTCAAGCTATGGACACTGAATGATTCAATTTGACAAGCCTAACGAATATAATTTATTTCAATAATTAACATTTTTGTATAATGTGTATACTATTATGCTAGCATAATAAATTTTTATTATTTTATTTGTTTTAAATTTGCGAAAATTCATTTTAAGACTTTGGTAATTTCTTAATGTCATAAAATTTTAATTTTCTAATATTTTATCTGTTGCTGAACATCTATTATTTATTTGTTACATTTTGATCTAAGAAATAGATAAATAGTTCAAGGTCCTTTCTTGATCTAATTATTTCATTGTATCGGTGTTCCCAAGGGGTAAGACAATGTAAGAAAAATTAATATTCATCTCCAATGATGATAAGTTAAACTATCCCTTTCGGCTGAAGAAAATCATTATTTTTAAAAGGTTTGAACTAACCAATCAAAATCCATTTCCAACTTCAAAGATAATTAATACAGACTTGAGAACAAAGACAAAATTCCAGATATCACTAGAGGACCCTGCGGGCACAAAAGAGATGAAGCTGAAACAGTAGTGGACCTTCCCTTGGTATATAAAAAGCTTCACTCTAAAGGAGAACCATATCGTTCCAGTAATTAGGTATATCTTAAGCTATATACATAAATACATCGTACTACTTTTATGTAAGGATATCTATTTTTTTTAACATTAAAATTTTCCTTTTCTTACCCTATTTAGAGGTTCATCTGAACATGTTGTCATCGGATATTCTTCACAATCTAAAATGTTAGATATTATTAAATAGATGGAACTGAGATATAAAATCTAATAAAAATAGTTATGATAGCATTTTTTTATTAGAGTTGTTGGGATAAAATTATTATTTGGCAATCCTTTTTTGAGCGACGGGGATGAATTTCATCCTTACTTGCAAAATAGCACAAAACCTGCCCACATTACTAAGTTTGCCTAAAAAGTTACGAAGCTACAACTTCATAACAGTAAGTAATGTGCTAAAATCGAATACAAGGGAAGTTCAATGTATTTTAAATTGGATTCCATTTAATTTTTATAGAACGTATAATGGAACAAAAATATTACTTTATCTAACACATTTACCATTGGCAGAACTTTATCATTAATATATTTTGCTTCATTGGATTGGGGCATTTTATATCAACAACAAAAAATATATCTCATATTTCAACAACTTATGCTTTAAAAACCATAGTATAAATATCACCTAGATCTGTCAGGGAAGTGAAGACAGTTCACTCCAAATATAAGTATTACCTAGATCTGTAACACAAGTATCAGGGAAGTGAAGGCCAGGCATGTCACAGTTCACTCCAAATGATGCAGATGTTCCTGAACGAATTTTTATCATTAAAATATTACAATTTTAGATGATATATAATAAGATAATTTGTACTATTATTGTTCAAATAGACAAATTTAAAAGTAGAATTAACGTCAATTATTTTTAAGTTTACAGCTAATCTAGATTAAAATATAAAAAATAAACTCCTTATGTCTGTTTTAGAAAATCAAAGCTTAGATTATTATCTACATTGACCAAATAATTATTTTAGTCATTCAATTGCACTATCAGTATTTTTTTTATTTTTTTCCTGGATGACCATGTGCCTTCCAGAAAGGTGATATAAAAAAAATCAACTCTAACATGTTTCTCACTCTCAATACTCTATTTGGAAAGTCAATTGAATGTAGGCTCTTTATCTTTTACACAGAAAATGAGATAGAAAAAAGAGACGTTAAAGGTTAAATGATTACTAACCTGAAGGTGTAGTCAAACCAAAGTAGTAAGGTTCCTCCGGCCCCTCCCTAAGAACATCTGAGTAGGTTACCATGGGACGGATCAACTTGTCCCCGATCTTTCCCACAGAGATGGTCACGTCGTTCTTGATGGAGATCCAGAAACCCTTCAACACAGCTCAAGGCGTTTGAAAGAATTCAATATAATTTTTTTAGTAGCGAGGCTTTTGTCTGTATGTCTTTCTGTAATGTTAAGGAGTTGCTGATATTAATTTTGCAGATAATTCACTTTATACTTATATATTTCCCTAAAGATGAAGTTTGAACTTTCAATTTAAGCGACATTTAGACTTTGTCAAGTGGGAGGCTGTACAAAGGATTGTAACATCAAACACTTTAAACGCCTTTTTGCCTGATATTCATCAATATCTTCATCCCCAATTTGGATGACGTCATTGATGGAGGTTTTCTTTCCATCCTGTTGGATGAATCCACCTCCATTTCTCTGTGGCTCCAATTTACTATAAAAATAATGTTTTTACAAAACAAAGTTTATTATCACATAAAAAGATACATTAATTCAATGAAAGATGGATAATTGGTAAATGTAAAATAAATACTAGAACAATTTTTAAAAATTGGTGTAATCGCTTGTTATAACAAGTCGACCTCATTGTCACTGCACATAGCAAGATTATTATTATATAGTTGAGGCTACTCCCTCTAGAGGCCTCTATGGTCACTTGAGATGTGGAGTGGGAGAAGGCAACACCCATACTTTCAATTTTAAATTTTGAAGAAAAAGTTATAGAAAATGGTTGGTGGTGGGGCATTTTTTTAGGATAATGGTGGAACCCTCCCCAAAAATAGTTATAAATCTTCCTTGGATTAATGAAAAACTACACTGTTAAGGAGAACTTATAGGTTCAGTGGTATCCTTCGGTAAAGACAGACAGACAGACAACCTTAAACATAGATATATACCTGATATGAATACTGACAGAACCAACCCTGAACATCTTGATGCTGTACATAGTTAGATTCTGTTTAGCTCTGTTTACTATCCTCACAATCACATGATCATTATTGTTGTTTCTCGCCCCCAGCTTTGTGTAAAATACACCAACCTATGACAAATAAATATTTCTTCTAGTAAATCCCAGAATTCAAACACATAAGTAAATTATTTGCAATAATACGTAATATTTTAAAAATATATAATTTACTTTAAAATTAATAATTTGTTAATTATTACACAAAAAAATACAAATTTTCCTCAATATATCAAGTAGAGCATATAGATCCATCCCCCTTTTATTTTTATATTATTGGAAAGAAAGGGGTAGTTTTGTGTTTTATTTTACTTTAGGTTAGGTTAGGCTAAGTAATATTGTGTTTAGGTTAGCTTTGCAGGGTTAGGGTTTTGCAGGTATAAGCCCTGTTGGGTTTAAGTTTACCTTAGTTTGTGAAGCTCTGTCAAATGCTAGAGGAACAAGAATATCTGGCATCCATTCATCAGAGCTGAAATAAAAAAAAAGATAAAAGATTATGACAAAGATTTATATTCTTTTTGTTGTAAAACAAAAGAATTATCTTCAGTGTCACTTGATGAATACTAATTTTTCAAGTATCAATATTTGTAAAGCCTTTTCATAGGAAAAACTTCAATTTCAAAAGATAAGTGTACAAAACAACAAAAATTAAAATGGACTGACCTTATTTTATCATAATACTTTTCACAGTTTCCATTATCAGGTTGTTGGGCCAGAATATCAAATACAGAACCATCACTCACAAAAGCTGAACAAAAAAAGTGTTGTAAATAGGTGTTAATTATAAAAAACATTGCTAAGAGTTAATTGATAAATATCAATGAACCAGCTTAAAGTGCCTCATAAAAATGACGTCATACAATACAAATGACCAATGATAGGCCATTATACATTTTAATTGACCATTGGTATAATGTATAATGGCCTATTATTGGTCATTTGTATTGTATGACGTCAATTTATATAAGGCACTTTATGAGCTGCTTCAATATCAATTAATTTATAAAATTATACATCTTGAAGTTATAGTTTCCAAACTTACTCATTCTCAAAAGAAACTTGCATTTGTGTTTATTGCAACTGTCTTTCTGTATTATTCACACTATACACCTTTAAATGATTTTATCTTCTTTTTTCTCTCCCCATAAAGATTTCATAAACAGTTACCTGCTCCAGGAATAGAAACTTTGTTTCCAATTTGAACAAATGCAGAATGAGATGTTGAAGACCCATCATTACACAAATCTCCATAACAGCATTGTACTAAAAATAACATTTTTGGAATAGAGCTCAATTTATAAAAAAAAAACAAGAATGATAACATCCATAAAAGCTAAGCACTGAAATCATACAGTAGAATAAACAAACATGAATGTGAAAACTTAATAAGCTAAATATAATTATCTATTTGTATACACAGTATTCTTAAATGCACTAAAATCAGAAGAATAGGATGATATTATTAAAAAAATAGAAAAATGTAAAAAAAATAGCATGTTTTAAATGGACGTGCAGACTTTCTGATCAATAATACCTGTTCTTCTGTAGGTATTATAGTATAGATCAATAATACCTTATCCTCCATAGAAATTATAATATAGATCAATAATACCTGATCCTCCATAGACATTATAGTATAGATCAATAATACCTGATCCTCCATAGACATTATAGTATAGATCAATAATACCTGATCCTCCATAGACATTATAGTATAGATCAATAATACCTGATCCTCCATAGACATTATAGTATAGATCAATAATACCTGATCCTCCATAGACATTATAGTATAGATCAATAATACCTGATCCTCCATAGACATTATA
>LS048129.1:10813-44941 GCA_900241095.1 Acartia tonsa | reverse complement strand
GGGGGCGCCCTGGGGCCCCCCCTCCCCAACTCAATTAAAAAAACAATAACCCAAAAAATCCCCCCCCGCAAAAAAAAAAATTTTGCCACCCCCCCCCCCCCCCCTTTAGTTTAATATCCTAATTTCTCGGAATAATATTCATAAATATCCAGCAAATTGATCTTATGAAATGTTAATAGGTGTACTTAATTGAGTGATGTTATGGTTGCGATTTTAGCTGAAAGTGTAACTAGTTGCTGCTATGTCAGGCGCGCAGTTGTCAATATAAACATTTTACTTACCGTGCATTAATTTAATAATTTTGAAAATAGAACTTTCTTTTCAGCTAGAAGGCTAGGTCACTTGTATAAAATATTATGTATCCCTATTTTTGCTTCTGTCAAAAACAGCATTTGATTTTTTTCCTTCATTGATAACAAGCAACATCTAAAATCAATTGTAGAAAAGCTTTGCTCGTCAATAAGGCAATTTTCCTTTGCTTGTAGACGTTTAAAAAATTGCTAGTTGATTTATTTAAATTTTATGCATGTAGAATATTCATGATGCTAGATTATTATATCCATCCTACATTTTCTTATTCGCGTATTTATGGAAATTTATATTTGTATCTAGGGCCCTTTCTGCATTTCAGTCATTCATAAATAGATTAATATATGTGTATATATATGTACATATACATAGATATACCATTTATAATGTCAATTTAAATTCAAGAGTAGACGTTTAGAAATGTCAAATTTTGAAAAGTAGAAACTTAAATTCTCTATATTTTTGTGAAACTATTTTATCTTTTAATACTTTTATCTGTTTGTTAAAAAATTGACGTCAGAGTATTTTTATCTCTAGGCTAACTTAACAAATATTTTATTTTATTTTTAAGACGTTTTTCAAGTGTTTTTATTTAATTTTGTACCAGCGGCTGTGCCTCTAGTCTAGATTATTATTTGACTTTGAGAATTTGATATTGAAAGCAGCAAATCTTTCCTGAAAAGCAGAGAATAGATGCATAAACTTACATACATACACAATTTTTACCCTTTTAAATATAACAAGGATATAAATCTCATGAAAACGAAGCGTGTGAAAAATAGAGTCTTTAGAAATAGACGTTCTGAGCATTAGGCATTGCTTTGAAAGTTGAGCTTATATAATCTGAATAAGCCTAAGCTTAATTTTAGAAAGTCTGGTTTTTGAAATTGTAGTAGGATTTTTTGTCCTAAGCTCAACATCTTGGAAAATGCTGTCCTAATAAGTTGTAATTATTATGGTTTCTTTTAAATGCCTTGGAGTGATTTTAGGCTATTTTCCCAATATCCCACACAATACCGTAGAGGCTAGGGGCGAATCAACTAGTATTTTGAAAGCAATATGAACTATATGAGATGTTATTTTTTATGACTTTTTTTTCTTTGTATACAATAAATTTTATTTATTTGTAGATACATAGATATATTTATATTTGTAAAGAAAGCCCATCTGTTACAATTTTACTTTAGAGCAAGTTTTCTTTCTCTCTCACTCTTTTGAAATGTGTCTTAGTTGAAGTCTTTTCATCGCTATATATTTGTCATAAAGGAAAGAGAGAAATTATGATATGAGGGGGGGAGGGAGGAAATTAGTTTCTCTGATGGAAGTTTCAAGTATTTTCAGTTTCTCATTAAGAAAATGTAAGAGAAAATGTTGGTATTAATGGTAAATAGAACTGAAAATTGTGTGTTTAATCGCCCTAGCAAGTGGTGTTGGTTTATGCCTACCTTACACAGGCAGTATGGCTTAGTTATTCTTTATTTTTTAAAAACTTTTCACGTGTCAATGAACCTTTAGTAATGAAAATAAAATATGCTTAACTCTAAGTGGATTTGGACTCGCTTGCAGTTCATAAGCTCATATATTTTATATATAGATTTTGTTTGAGTTGTTTATTAGTTTAGCTCATTAAAAAAAAAGAGTGTTTTTCATGTTCTTTCTAGTCGACCTAGTTCAATATTTGGTAGGTTCTATATGTATATTGCAGGGAGAAAGAGGGAGTGTAGGTTTCATTCTAAGTGGAATATAAGGCCTTATCTTCTTGACATGCAGTATTGGGGGGGAGGGAAGGGCTGAATAGATTATATTTTGCACATACACACACTCGCTCAAAATATGAAGATAGTAAAGAATGTAGAGTGTGGGGGGGGGGAGGAAGGGGGCCTATCTAGCATCAAATTTTGGATCCATGGCCCTACTCTACTCTACAGATCATGTCAAGAAGAAGCCAAGGTGTATATATACGAAAGAACACAAAAATATGAATATGATGAAGGGAAATTTTTTTTAGGGATGGGGAGTAGTTTCCAGGACGGAGGTGGTGGTGGAGGGGGGGGGGGTTATTGAGGGAGGGAAGTGGTTTAAATTAAGGGAAGAGGTAAATTGAAGATTATGTGAGGAGGGATGGTGGTGGTGGTGGGGAATGTTAGCAAGTGTCTTGGAGACAGGAAAAAGGGGGTGGAGAATGGAAAGTGAGGTGGATTTATAAGAGAACTTAGTATACACACTGGGATAGAAAATAATAAAAGATGGAGAGTAGATTTAAACGAAAAGAGAAGGATTTTTATAAATTTTTTAGTGTAGATCTTTAGCCTGTTAGTTTTTTTGTCCTCTTATGATTTCGTACATTAAAAAGTGTTTGGTTTGCTGTAAAAAGCCACTCTCATTTCTCACATAACTTTAAAAGCGATTTTATATTGACTTTAATCTTACCTTTTAACTTATTTGTTTGCTAGCACAGTGTACATATATAGTAGAGCCTTTATATACAGAATGGGAGGGGAGAGGGGGAATTTTTGGGGAGAAATAGAACAGAGAGGGAGCAGGAAGAAGAGAAGGGTACTGGATGGAAAGTTAGACCAGTCTTGCCGCCTGCAGTCCTGGGTAATGCTGACAGGGGGCTCGGCAACCTTAGTTAATATACAGCGAGAGAGTACTGGGGCTCGTGGCCTGAATAGCTGAGTGCACCAGACCACGGCAGCGAGCGATCGACTCTAGTGTAGAGGCCTGATACACGACCTACACTAAAAACTACTCTCTGCTTCAAACTTTTAATTAAAGGAATCATTTTAATAAAGAGGAAACAAACAAATATATCATAACATTGTTTTTATAAAGATTTCTACAGAATTGACATTCATTTTATAGAATAAAACCCAATAAAAGTCGGATATAATATTTGGCTGATTTAGAAATAGCATGACTTCCCAGATATATGTATTTTTACTATGCGTCTAACTCTACCATAATTGTAAATGCTTTTAAGAAACAGGTTTTCAAGAACCAAAATTATATAGATACAAAGTCCATTATATTGGGGTATTTTTTTAACGAAAACTGTGTGTAAAGTGTATGTATGTATGTGTTTATATTGCTCAAGCTTATCTTATTATTTTATTCAGGAAATGAACGAATATTCGTTTTTCCATAAACCGCACACACATACACGCATATATATACACGTAACACAGGTCTATAATCATAGAAATCATTATTTATATCCATTTTTGTTAATGAGGAAAAAAATATTTTGTGGTTGATTGTCAATGTATTTTTATTATTATAATGTATGACTTACGTTACGTATGTAGGCCAGAGTAATGATAAAAACAAGAACTTTCATATTCAAATTAAACGCAGCCATAGCTGTCTCTAATCGGAATGCTGCCATTTCAACTACTAGCAATAGTACAATCACTGTGGCTTTTTTGACAATAATTGGTCATGTTTTTTGTCAAACTCTTACTTCTCAATAATAGGTTATTTTATTTGCAATATTTTTCACTCACTTGCAAAAATACATCATTACTGTATAAACACAGGTTTATTGCTATTTTTACCACCATGAGATTCAACTGGAAACATTGTATCAACGACATATTGTCATGTTTTTGTCTATATTTGATTAAAGTAAAGTTAGTCATGACTGACGTATTCACTTATATTAAAGCTTATTGAAAATAGAAATTCCTTTTAGCTATAGAGTAGCTGCGCTCCTTAAAAACTAGGAATACGACGTATTTTGATAAGCTTCCAAAATGAATGTAAATATAATGATTACACACAGACAAGCACACATTCATACACTTTCTTATACAAATATTTTGGAAAATGTTTAAAAAGAGTAGGTATATATCTATCTATAAACATTTATATTTTTATAAACAGGTCTCATGTTATTTTTACTTTTCAGGTATGTTTATTTTTCCTCAAAACAAAATTGGTGGACAATTTCTTATTTCTCAGAATTTTGTGATAACAATAATATTGATGCACAAGAAAAAGTTATCAAAAGAACTTGTGGCAAAGTGATAATTGCCCAGAAAAAGTTTAAAGAATGGCCTTTAACACATGATAAGGTGTATAAAATGAGCCATTATTAGTGAATGAACGTTGGTAGATTGATAAAATTAGTTAGTATATCTGGTTTGACTTCTCTCAAAGGGCTGTACTGTGTTTTTTTTCCGGGAAGCTTCATATTCTGTTATGGACAGGGTAGAGGGTATATTACAACCAATCTTTGGGGCTAGGGACGCAGTCAATATTAAAATATTGATTTATTTCAAAAACGATTTCGTTTCTAATTCCCTTATATCCCAATCGTTTTTATATCTCTGATCGATTAAACGTTTGCTTAGTGTTGTACTTGTCGTTTATGGTTACTATACATTCTATATTGGGATACTAGCAGCTGCGCCCCCCTATCTAGGGGCTCTGTATTTCTAGGGAAAGGAGAGAGTAGAAAGAAAATAGCCTTAAACCATACCTGGACTTAAAACGGGTTTTAAATTGAATAGTCTAAAACCATCCCAGCTTCACTTAAATGAAAAACTTAATATTCTAGGTATTTAAATATTTTGGATTTACGTTTTTAAGATAATTTTTCCAACAAAAAGTCGTATATTAAATGTCCTAAGTCATTTAGATGAATTATGAATAAGGTTTTTAGGATTGTTCTTTTTCTAAAAATAAGCAAAAGAACATTCTCATTAACTTTTGTGACTGAATATGGCAAACAATCGATTAATCTTCTCCGTTTTTTCATCCTTTTCTTTACCAAATATGAAAGGTGTGTCCTTTTTATAGTAAAACCCAAGGACACCCCTCCCCACCCCCTCCTTAAATGTATATTTGCGTTTTATTCGTTTTTGATTAAATATTGGAAGTTTTTTTTTGTATTTAGTTTGATTTGGTGGGCTCAGAAACAGTCTAAAAGATTCATTTCTATGTGTAATAACAAATGGGTGATAATTACTACCCCACCCCCTGGCCCACCATTTAAAAAAATGTACAGAAATTTAACTTATGATTAAACGTTTGCGATATTTTACCCAGTGTGACCTCAAAGTGGCTTTTTAATCCTGTTAAGTGTCCTAACCTGGGTTAACTGAAGTTAGAGGGGGGAGGGGGCTATGATAAAATAGGATCATTTCAGGTTTATTACTGGCATTTTTAAAAATGATATCAAATATTAAATCAGACAGGTTATCAGAGGGGGGGGGGGTAGGGTGAATCTTAGCAAGGGGATGGAACCCTTTTTTTCGTTGTATGGCTTCTACAGATTATGGCTTAAATCTAATTGCGTGATCTTTGATATGTATTTTGCCGGGTTCATGTATACATGTATTATTTATATATATAATAGCTTTATTACACTAGACAGCCTAGCTAACAGAAATTTCAATTCGACTAACATACAAGAGAATTTCTATTTTCTAGCATACGAATATTTTTATATCAGCTATCCAAAGTTGACTTATCTTATACATGAAATGAAAAATAACTGTCCTTTCTTATTAACATATGTACACACATTGTGTCCAGATTTTTCATATAATGTTCCTATTGGTCAAATTAAGCGATTGAACATCTAGACTTTCTATATTTATTATATATATTCTTTATATTTAGGGGAAATATTGTCCCCCCTTCCTATATTATAAAACCAATAGCATTAAGTCAAAGGGAATGATTTTTATTCAGAGGGTGGTGTGTTTGTGGGGGGGTGGTATTGTTATGGTTTGATTTTTGGTTCGCATTTTGTACGCAATATACCATGCCGGGTTACATATACACATTCATATCATTAGATATGCGCTTACCTAGGGGTAAAAGAAGGTTTATTTGGGCTTAAAAATTGTTCTTTCATTAGCTTGTCTTAGATTTATAAATTTTCGTTTTAATTGAAGTTAAGATTTATTTTTACCGTCTTCAGAAATTTTACCAAGATAAACTACATAAAACATACAGTTTCTACTTTGATTGCATATCGTTTATCTCTGAGTATGCATATATCCACACACACATATGCATGCAGCGCCTTAATAAAATTATAGTAGGGCATATCTTTTATACCTATGTAAAAATTGATTTATTCCAAAATATAGATAGAAAAAGACACTAAAAAATAATGCTTATGTTATTTAAAAATTACTTTGTATCTTATGAACTCAAGCCTTCGTCCACTGAAGATTGATATGAAGTTGATAAGACAAGAAAAAATGTTTAAAAAAGGTTGATATTAACCTGTAACTGAGTGACAGCGTGATAACACGGAAACTTGATACTCAAATTTAAACTACTTTACATTATTTTTAATTAAACTCGGAGATTTTGTTTCTGTAGATTTGACCAAGAATAGGAAAAAATACTATTTTTTGCCTTCTGAGATTATTTTCTTTGAAAATGGCTAATATGAGATTCTCAAATATTCTTAACCAGCCATCTTGATGATTCTTGATACGACACAGCTTACTGCTTGACTTGAAAACACTAGAAGCTTTGCCTCTTCTTTATTCCAAACGAATCCTTCTGTAAATCAAAAACCTTTTTACTGTATTTTTTGATTAACTTTCTATATAAGCTTTAAAATATTCATAAAGGACTTTAAAACTTTTAAAGTCAGAATTTTTAGTTAATATTAAAATGTAAGAAATGATATGTTTCAGTAAAATTATTGTTTAATTGACCTTGTTGAAGAAGCCAGGCAGTTACCTGATAAAAAATACACTATTACTGTCATGTATATAATAGAACAAGAATATATTTGTTCAAAAAGCTTGGCTTAACATAAAACATAGCCAGCTATTTCAAGGAAGCTTATCGTTATTTTGAGTATGGCAGGTGTCCCAGATGAATTTAATTTTATATTACGAGAATTTTTGATAATGGATGTAGAAAAATATTTTCATGAAAAAAAACTATTATGTATAAAAATATGTTGACATAATGACAATAATAAATAGTCAAAATTACGTCATTCTGTATTCTAATGAGGAAAATATTGGGGAAAAAATTGGGTAAAACTGTGCATATAGCATTTTTTTTTGTGTAAAGCAAAATTTCAAGTTAAAGAAGCATTGTTTAGGGCAATATTTTTCTTTACCTAAATTGTTGGAAAGTCATCAATTTTGCGTGGCAGCTCAGTACTTTGCTTTCCACTTTTTTGGTAGCACAGCTGCTCTTCAAGTAGGGAGTGTATGTATGTCCGTCACACCGGCCGAGTCGGTCACTTTGGATTTTCCTTGTTTTTTGGCAGATTTAGTGATACCTACAAAAACAGGTTTTCAAATCTTTTTTAATTATTTGTTGATTTTATAAAGTTTACTGATCTTTCTCAAGTTATGTATTTTCTTTTTATTGCTGCTCTTCCTATTGACATAATTGTACTTGTCTTTCTTAGCCAGCAAACTAATGTAGACTTTGTACAGGTCAAAAGGGTTTAGAGAAATGTCCGATGGGTAATTCCATGAAAATTAAATATTAACTGGTAACCTAATTCTCCATATAATGAAAATAGTAGGATACTCAAAATTTTTAAGAAATATGATTTTCTATCTTGTAGTTTTCAAAATAATAATCTGTAAACCAAATTCTGTAGGACCCATTTCTTTTTAAAAATATCTTTTAAAAATAAAATATTGAAACAATTCCTTTATCTCTGATTTCTATTAAGAGAGGGCGAGAAATGGTAAACTAAGAATTATTATGAAAGTTTTTTGTTTGTTGGTTTACCCTAAACAAATGCCATTATTTGTCATTCACTCAAGTGATACAAAGGGATAAGACAAAGGCCGATAAATTGATTAACATCCTAAATGATGATAAACAAAATTCTCTCTTCTGTAGATTAGAATTACAAGTTGAAACGTGTGGATGGTCAACTTTATTAATCAACCTATCAAAATTCATTTTGAGTCCCAAAAATTGTTAAGCCAATGAATAAGAAAACTTTATTAAAAACTTTGGGGACTAGTTTATTAAACAGCCCATTGTCCCCTTCCTTTCTGCATTCACTCAGCTATATGCATGCACAAAGTATTGGTAATAAGGCTTTGTATATTTTAAATCTGAATAGTTTTAACAAAGTATTTTGATAATGGAAGCAAAAAATCTGATGAAATGATTTTTGATAGACCATTAAGATTCCATGCGAAAAAAATTTAAATCACATGAATTTTTAGGACACATAGAGACTATATAGACGCATGGACAGACACTCTTGACTTTATAGTAGCTCCACCACTAAAAGCTGATAAATGATGACCCCCCAGAATGGTGACCTAAATGGGCCAAATTGAAGTATCACGGCTTGTCTCTTCTAATCAAAATTTCTGACACATTAAATATTGATAACTTCAGCTTTCCTTTTTAGACGTCGTAAATGTTAAGTTTACAAGATTTTTCATTTGGCTAGAGTAACACCTCCCTCCCTCCTCCCTTTAAAAATTATTTTTTAAGCCCATGCGGGGTGCTTAAACCATATAGACACTTAACTAAGAAGTACACTAACATTGAGCTAATATTAACTAAATCCAAAAAACTTTTTATCTTTCAAAGTTGAAATTAGTATGAATGATCCACTTTCAGAAAAAAAGGCTTTTGCCTTAAAGTTTGATATATCGATCTATATAATGTACTTTAAATTGTCTGCCTTCTTGGAAATTTGTTATGTAAATCAGCTAATGCATTAATTATTAATTTCTTCGCCAGGCAAAACTGTTTTAAATGAATTTAATTTGAATATTTAATTATGAATTTTATTATCAAGATGGAAGTTTCTTTGGTGACATAATGGCCTGTTATATACGTTTAAATTATGACCAATACTATGCATTTTATCTAGAATTCTGCGTTTTTAAAAGTCTAACACAAAATTTAGATAGGATTTAAGATTTTATTATTTCTTTTGAAAAAAAATCAGATGAAATTGAATCAATTTAATCTTTTTTAAACATTAAATGGTTAAGCTGGGTTTCTGCGGAAATACAATAATTTATTTTGCTGAAATGTGGTATTTGTTAACAGCTAACAACACATGGAAAGGAGAGTTTATTCTGATGATAAAATCTCTATAGAGATAAAAAGAGAACTCCAAAAATCTTAATATTACAGGACAATTTTGCACATTATAAAAATGATACTACCATGTGCTTTTTTCCATTATAACTTTGCAAATCTGTTCAATGTTGGGTTTTTGAAAACAAGTCCCTGTTTGGACCTAGGAAGTATGCAATAATCACGTCACAAAAATCCAGTTCTTGTACATATTTCAACTCATAGATGAATGTTTGTGTTTGTGTGTGTGTAATGAACGTTAGGCTGTCCCAAATATTTTTAAGAAATACCATTGCACTCTACATAGCAACAAACTAAACATAGAACTAAATTTCTTAATTTTATTTAATTAAATATTTTTGTTATCAAAGCTCTTATTATAAATAATGTATTTTAGAGAGAGCCCTGCAATGATTAAGCTTCCCATAGGGCTCTTAATTTCTATATTAAAGTTTAATGAATTTTGCATTAAGACCCTAGCCCTTTTAGGTAATGTACTCATGCGAGGAAACTTAACCTATCGAACAAATTACAAATATGAAAAGGGTATTTTTTGAGCCAGGCTACTTTACAAAATATATACATCTACCGCTGCAATATCGTGCCTGCGTTATAATTGACTTTTTATGAGCCTTATAATCACTTACTCGCAAGCTTAAACCATTTTTTTTTTGCATAAGAACGTTAAATAACACACATGGCTTATAGTGGCTTTTATTTTTTTATAGCATTAATTTCAAGTGTTAGCGAAGATGCTTTTTTATGACTTTATTGTCTTTAGTGGCTTGTTTTTATTGAGTTCTGGGCATAAGATGATAGCTCATTGTAAAAAAAAACACTGACTATGTAGATGTATTTTATAACTTTTGATGTCGTGTGTTTTTCTGTAAGTCCCTTAAAAATAATGGTAATTTTGCTTTCTGTTTTGTATCAGATTTTTAAAATTTCTTGTTGCTAAGACCACCACAATTTAGTATCCAGTCGTTTGTTTCAAAGCGAAGCTTTTCTATAATTAGGGCAAGTCCGTCCGTAACGGATAGTTTTTTTTGTTAATTTAGGCATGTTAGAATTGTCCTATCGAGAAAACGTAGTAACTCTATACTCGTTACTAGAATGTCCATTTTTAACATGTTGATTTTTAACTTTTTTAACAACATTTTTCATGTGATATAATCATCCGATTGATCTGATTTTTAGAGTACTGATTCCTATTACAATATGTATGTCTATATGAAAGGACTGGTATCTTATTATTTTTTTAGAGGGAAAATTTTTAGTTTCTCACAGATAAAAGATATTTTCTTTTTTTCTTGATTGTATGGCAAACAATGATAAAAGTATTTGCTTAGTTATTATCTATTATGGATTATAAACAGCCTTGATATTATATGGGACATTGTTCCATATTCTCAAAGATAGATTCTTTAGGTATAATATAAACAATTTAGTATCAGCAAAAATGGAGAAGGGTTAATAGTTGCTTTTTTTTTTAACTCCGTCATTAATCCACTTTTCCCCCATAATTTTAAAACTATTGGAAAAATTAACTTAACTATTGATATATTACAATATTTTTGTACTTAAAAAAATGATGTTAGGCTGCTTTTGCTGCTTTGTTAATGTTCTTGTTAAAATATGAAATTCTGTAGGAACAAATTGCCTATTTTTAATATGCCTAATTTTTTCAATTATTTAACAAAGTATTATTCTGTATCTGTTCGCTATAAGCTGATATAGATAAAAGTATTTTTCACTTGTTGTTTTTTGTTTACTCTATATCAGAATCTCTTATCTTCTTATTTTTAATACAGGTCCTGCAATATTGTACATGATATTCTAATCATCTAGTTGTTTTTTTTGTCTGGCGGTTTCCTTTATATGACCTATGGACCACATTTGAACTTTTTATTAATATTGCTTATGTTGTATAGGTTAGGTTAAGTAATTTTTATAATAGCCCCGTAGGGATAGGGTCCTCTAGGGATTAGAGCACCCCGCAGGTGCTGGAAATAGTTTTTTTTCGGAATCAAAACTAAAATTTGGAGGAGACCACAGTTGATTTGGGGAAAATTAACCTTTTGTCCCTCCCAAATAGGTTACTTAAGGTACGGTCAAACGGCCAAACTAGTTTTATTATAGAGAAGCATTTCTTTATAAGAGAATTATCCTTTTCTTCAATATTATCAATTAGATTTATTTTTTTATATAGAACTATTGATTTAACATTATACATTTTTTTCTTCATATAACAAGACTATATTTTGTTACACAGATACGGTATCTATAATATTTGATTAAAATATGTAATTCTAAACATTTTTATCATAAAAACTTAATAAGATATTACTATTTCATGTTGTTTGTATATGATAGATATAAGATAGGTTACAAGAATTAATCATAATATGATATGATTAAAATGAATACGTTGGCAGTTCTTTAGAAATGAATTTTTGTTCACTTAGCAGTTAATATAATCTGATAACTAGATAGCAAGCGGAAATTTGATTTTTAAGATCATACACAAAAGACTCGTTGTTATATACTTAAGTTTAAGTAGTGGCTGCGCCCCATAAGAGGAGAAATGAAGAAATTTTCACCTTATGATGTGCCATAGTCTTTTTTTAAATATAAATGTTAGTGTACCACCCCCCAACATTACCACATTAATATTACCTGATTCGCCCAATCGGTTTAGCGGTTACCGAGATCTTAAGCTTGAGACAGAAAGACGGACGGACAGACAGACATATTTTATAGTTTTTAACCAGATACGACAGATAGAATTAATATATTGATTTTATTTTTTCTGAATTAGATTCCAATAACTACATGTTAAAATATTTCATACAATCTATGAAATATCTTTTATGAAAAATGTCAAGTCAGTTTTATCGTAAATAAAACATCGTCTTACGTAAAAAGTCTCCTATTTTATATATTTACTCTTTAATTTTGAAGTATAATAAAAATCCTCCAAAGTCTCGTTTACTCTTTTTTTTATCTCTTCATAGAGAGTTATTGAGAGTCAAAATATCTCTTACATGTTTTTTTCTCTCTATCTCTTTATAATATTTTGAAGTTTCTCTTTATATTTTTGTCCAGTTTCCCTCTCTCTCTCGTTATCTATCTATCTATGTAGATATATGTATACTTAGTGATTCTCATGTAGCCACAATATAGTCAGGTTTATAATTATATCATTATATTCTCATTATTATCATTATTAAAAGCGAAGCTGTTTTACATTTAGGATGTGTCTGTCTGTACGTCCGCTATAATTACTCTCGTGGTAAATCATGTTATTGAAGATCCCTGTAACATTGTGGCATAATCTTGAAAACACAAGGAAATTTATACTTTTTCATAGCTATGTCAATATTATGTTTGTTGTCTTTTTTATTCATTTTTCGCTTTTATGGAGGTTGTCATCCTTATTGCTTTTTATTCATGGAATATAGCATGATGTACATTATTTTAATTAGGTATTATTATTTTGATACTTCATTTTCTTTTGGACATTTTAATATCAGTAAATTGGAAATTAATATGTGAAAATTCTTTAACCTTTAATAGAGTACAAAGTTTTAAAACTAAAATATCTCTTAAATGACAGACAAGATTCGTATGAAGTTTTTGTTCTAAGGCTTGTGGTGAAGCCGCTTTTAATGTTTTTAGGCAATGAAATAAACCTAAATTATTTCATAATAATTTTTCAGTATTTTCACATATGACTAACCCGAATTTTCATTTTAAACTATTCATGTAGAACAGTTTTTTTTTATTTTACCCTCGGCAAATTAGAAATCAACCAAAATGAAATTAAAAATGTTATAAAATACACTAAATACTGCACAATCTAATAAACAATAAGTTATAGGAAAAATTCATATTGTATTAAATAAATAATCTCCAAAGGTCTGTTGCACCAGAAGGTTTTATTTCGTCGCTTTTAACCCTATATTGCTTAATAAAATACATTATAATGTAGCCAAATATTAAAATTGGGCCAGTAACCCTTTGATGACACTGTCTTTATCTGGAAACCCTAATTAAAAATAATCTTTTTGTGGTTAATATCTATTATTGATATTTTTCCCCTACTTTCACTCGTATTACAAAGTAGCAGAAGGTACCATATTTAAATTGGTTTTCCTAACAGACATATAGTTGTAAATCTGCGTGCTATTTGTAAATAAAAATATTTGATTATGAATTGTTCTAAGACCACAATAGGCCTATTAATATTCAGTTTTGTTGCATATTCCACGAGTATTATTCAATATTCACACTGTTCTACCTTGTAAATTAAGTTGAATTGAACATTTACCTCTCATGAAAGCACATTCGTACAGATTATTGAGCGCATAAATTGTTGGTTTATTTCAATAGGTATTAGTTAGGCTATTAAAAATCATATGTATTTATTAATTTTAGGGTAAATCCTTATAATAAAGTAACAGGATGTTGTGTGTTTGTACCGAAGGATCTTGCTAACTTCTGAACTGATATAGTTCTCCTTTACATGGTAGCTTCTCATAGGTCCTGGGAGGGTTTATAACTATTTTGGGTGGCGGGTACCACCATCCTCCCAATAAAAGCAACAGGTTCAACTTATTTTAACTAATAGAACATTGTGAATAATATATATACGAATTCTTTCTGAGAAAGTTGTATAATTTGCAATGAATATGTACTAGACAAAGGGTCATTACTATTCAATTTTTCTTCAAAATTATTATTTTTTCTGATTTAAACCTGGAAGGCTTTTTTACATTATTTCCGTGATTATGCGAATAGTATATTTTAAGCAACCCTCCCCTCCTGCCTTTCCCACTTTTATAATCTTAACTTAATTGATCAATATTCAACTTTTAATTGTAATTTATTATTAAATACTCTTAATCACACAAATATTATTTATGGGAATTTCAGATATTTAACATGAAAAAAGTAGACTTAAATGATTAGGAAATAACAAGAAACTTCTTACTATTTTCACATGTTTAAATATTAGGATAAATGATTTCCAAAATTTAATTTTTGTCAAAGCGTAGCTATTATAGAACCGATTTATCCATATACCATAAGATTCTAAATGGTTGAATAAAGACATATCAAACAAATAATATGGTAGAATTGTACAAATATGTTAAAACCCAACTTAGATACAGCCTTCAAACGTAGTCATGATAGAAATGTTCTTGGTGTTTGAAACCTAAATAAAAAAATGTAGGCATGGAAGACGTTTGTTAATTGTGTGTTTTCACAGCAAGTGCCTGTTGTGCACTTATACCCCCCCCCCTATTTTATTTTTGAAATAAATTAAGAATAAGGTGTTATTTTTCTCTTATATGGATAGATCCGGGGCTACCAGGTACCCAATATAATCTTACCTAACCTGACCCTATAGTAATGAAAACAGATCAATACTTTGTAGTCAGATTTCGATTTGTCATGATGAAGCTATCGTAATAGTACAAAATTTGTTAATTCTAAGCTACTACTCTTCTAACAATGTTGTCATTCTTGTTTTAGGCTGATTTTTGATAAATTATCTTACTATTTTCACCAAAAAGATAAGAACACGTTTGAATCATGTGTTTTAAGTCATCTGAATCATTTTAGTACTTAATTTCTTTAATTTATTTTAACCACATTTAAAGTTGTGGTGCGAAGCATCTCTATAGCTACGTCTCCAAATGTGTACGTCCATATTGAAGCATCCTGAATTAGAATATTCGATATATCATTATTGAACTTTTCATAATTGTACTATAATTTAGATCATTTGTTTCTTAGTCATAAATCTCTTTATTTGCTAATGTCTGTTTGTCTTATTAAGTTTTTAATCATTCTTATTTTCATATATTAAAAGTTAAAATTGTTTTTCTCAATTTTAATGAAGTACGTTGGAAAATTTGCTCTGTCCTCTTAATCTGTCCTAATTCTCTTTTAATTCTAAAAAAATATTAAAAAATCAATCTTTAGTTTAAGTGTTAATAGACTATCAATAGTTTATTTTCTATAAGGTTTCTTTTCATTAGATTTCTCTATTAAAAGTTTTAATATAATGTATTGAAAAGTGTTTACATCAATAGAGAGAATATTAAAACTTCTATCGAGAGCAATTTAAGAGAAAAATTCTCTTTGATATAGGTAATGAATAAAAAAGGATTTACAACATAATGTAAAAAAATAGATAAAAAAAGTCAGTTATTATACAAATAATTTTTAAAAATGCATAATGATTTTTCTTGATGATATATCCCAACCTTTTCAAAAAGAATAATTTGCTTTTTTTAGATGGTTTTTCTGTTTATTCCTAGTATATATTTTATTCATTAATATTAGTTGATGAAAAGTGTTTTTCTCACTAAAACGTATTTATGGAATATTTAGTAAATATTTGTAATTGTTCAGGTATGGGCCAGTACAGTCTGTGCGCGTGCTCCCCTCGCGGGAGGAGAGAGATGGCACCTTCAGCGCCACCCTCCAGGTCGCATTCATCGACATCACATCTGCCCTCAAGGCCAGACAATCGGAGCATAGGTTTGAGGATAGGTAAGTCAGCATTTATACAGCGCAGCTACTCTATATACTAGATTTTGTCTGTTTGTTTCTACTTAAAATGGTCCATAGGATTTGGAATTTTTCAGAAATATTTCATTATTAGGCTCTAGGTCATGATATGGTAAATAAATAATCATCTGGGGCTAGATCTGCGCTGCCCTAACACTGGGGCTACCTAGTACCGAAAATAACCTAACCTAACCTAAAGTAATACACAAATTAACATCTTTTCAATTTATTTGGGGGTTGTTCTGTGCTCCACGTGGCAATTTTCGGGAAACCGCCTAGATAAGATACATATTTTATTTTAATTTCGCATATTAAACTAGTTATTTTAATTGAAATTAACCCATCAAACTTTTTCTTTGACATATGACTTTAAAGCCTTTGACTTTTTTAGTTTATAAAAATAAAATATAAAAAAATCTGTACTAATGTTCAAAGTTTAATCTAAACTGAATGTGGGCGAGAGTAAATATACTTGAAAAACTAGTTGGGCTACTTTTTTAACTAGATAATTCTAAATTAAGGATTTATCGATAAAAGACTTATATTTTATGCATATGTGGCCGTTTTAGTTTAGATAAACTTGATTTCTTAAGCCTGTTTTATTTATTATTTTCATATTTATTATTAGAACAATAACAATTCTATGGTTTAGGGAAATGACAATGAAAGTTAAATAAATCTCTTTCTAATGCAATCTTAACATAACATTTTAAATGTACTATTAAAAGTTTTTTTTCGGTCGTTTATAGTCTAAATAAATGTTACATTCTTATTAATTTTTCCTTTTATTTTCAGAATATTAGAAACAGATTTCTACAGCCCAGACTCGACGGTGGGTAGCAGTGTGTCGAGTTCGACACTCAGCAGTACAACCGAGGAGAAGTCCAGTCCTGCATCTTTCACCACTAAAGTGGACCAAAGATCTAGTCATACATCAAGCTACGGGCGAGGTGCCAGCACCCTGTCAGACAAATTTCGCGGTCGCTACCACGATGATTATCGGAGCAACAACGGCCGCGGGCCGCGGCACCAGTATAGAAACTCAAATTTCGGCCAGGACACGTAAGTACAGCAAACAGTTTTATCTTTATTCTTCTCTTTTCGATCGTTGCACTCGACATAAAAACTGCTTTAAACGTTCCCAAAGACTAGCAAAATGTTTTTCATGAAAGCAGAACCATTTTATTTTCGTCATTACCTGGATCTTCTTTTTTCTAAGATAGACTAAAAGAAATTATATTGATTTGTTTTATAGATGTTTCGTAAGGACTAATGTATTATTTTCATTAGTGATATTTTTAAAGCTTATCTCATACTTAAAAGCCATGAGCTGTAACTAACTTTTGACCCCTATTATAATATTACATATTACTTAAAATTCGTATTGCATAATACAATTTTCCTCAAAAATATAAGAATGATTTTTCTAATTATTAAGTATCTAGTACTTTTAAAAGACAATATTTCTTATCAACTTTTAATAAAAAGAAGTGGCTAAACGATTATAAAACAAGGAAATTGCTGACATATTAAAATTCAATGTACAGAGTAAAAAATGAATTTTTTCGATTACTAAAAAAATGTTGAAAATTGAATATAATATTTTCAGGCGAAATGGGTTGAGTAGTGGGACTTCTTCATACAGAAACAATTATAACTCCTGGAAAGAGAGAGGACGTACTCTTGACCAATACTCAAGTGATAAATTGGACCGGACGACCGGCAAGTCGGTCAATGGTCTCACCAACTCGTTGGACCACCCCGCGTCGCACCACCTCACGTCGTCGTCCGGCAGTTTACCCTTGTCATCTTCCCACCACTCTTTGGGCGGCGGCAGCGGCGGTTCCAGCGGGCCGCACGGCGGCAGCAGCCATCTAAACTCGTTAAGCAGTGGCGTGAACAGTGCGGGGGGCAGTAGTTCTATCCAGGCCAGGAGCAGAACTACTAAAAGTAATAATAATAAAAAGCGACACAAGTCGCGCTCCAGTGATTCGTGTTCTAATTCTAGTGAGTCCAGGTCGGGGGCCTCCAGGTCCTCCTCGGCCTCCTCCAGTTCCCGCTCCAGCTCCAGCGACTCCAACACCAGCAAGTCCAGGTCGCCGGAGTCGCGGACGGCCAGCGGCGGCAGCGGCTCCACGTCGGTGTGGGCAAAAATACAATCGTCGCTGGGCAACTACTTGCCCCACACAGAATTTGATAAACAGTGCACCATTATTGTGGGAAATCTACCTCATAGAGCTGAAGGTTGGTTGCATTTTTCATCATGTACCGATAAAAATTTGTAGGTCTAATTGAAACGTCGTATTACAGCTTATTAATCGTGATGTAGACACGTTTGATCACAATGGTATACTTTAAGTAGCGGAGCTACTCTATAATTCTAAATGTCTCGATAACCTGTCCGCCCAAGAGGCATAGGATGGGAGAAACGGGATTTTGGGTCATAATTAGGTGATCCATCTAATTTTTTAGCATCCACTCTAAATGTAACTTTGTTATTCTGTTTGTATTTTAGACATCTTTCAATGGTTTTGTGCTTCGCTACTTTGGGATTTTCTAATCCTTGTTTCTTTAAACTTTATAGAACATTTCACATCAGACTAAAACTTATGAAACAAATTGAAGCTAATTCTTAAAATTGCATTAAAAACTATTATTTTATTTATTTAATAATGTTAGGCCAAGAAATTAAATGCATTTCTAGATTTTAAAATAAAATACTGAATATATTTTTATATTTTAGATTAAGAATCAATTGCTTTGTTTAAGTCAAAGTGTAGATTAGTTTAACCCAAAAAATAAATATATTAAGAAATTAATATGAAGGTTTTAAATAGAACTCTAACCCGCTACTAAGAAAGAATCAAAAAGTTTAACTTTTTATGTCAAAACAGAAACCTTTAAAAAAAATAAAAAGTTGGAAGGTTTCTCATCAATAAATAGGATATATATTTAGGCCTTTTCAATAAATTAAAATAGTTTTTAAAATTCACAGAATTAGAATTTTGCGACGCACGTTAGGGTTTTTATTAATATAAAAAGTCAACTAACTACTTATTGAAAATTTATGCCGTTAAATTTTTGCCTTGAACAATATGGTCCTCAACATATTTTTATTTTATTTTCTGAAAAATGTACAGAAGCTCGACCTTGTTATGATCCAAATTGATAAAATATGCTTAGACGCCATTAAAAATAAAGTTGTGACGCTCTGGGGAAGATAAAGTATTGATTTAACAATTTTGTGGACCTATTTGTACCAATAAAATACAAACTTTTCAATAAATATTATCAAAAACAAGGCAATTTTTATACAAGGGTTATATAGTATATTCTTTTATGAATTTAGGTTATTTCAGGCATATTTTAACACAAATAACACAATAAAAACGAAAAGCTAGCCTAATTTCCCTAAAAATAGCCTAAAACTATCATAATAATGTTATGTACCTTAAGTTTGGATTTAGCTACTTTTCATTTTTCAAAAAATTGTTTTATGATGAATATTGAAATTATATTATTTTTTAGACGGCAAGTTGAAAGACGAGTTAAATCGTGAGTACAAAAAGAGCGGGTGCAGTGTCCGCGCTATCCGCATCAAATCGCTGCCTAACTCGCACCGCGTTGACAAGTTTGCCATTGTGACCTTCAGCGACCCCGTGGACGTGGTGAAAGCCTTAGAGGACTCGAGGAACAAGAGAATATTCGGCTCACTTATCGAGGCTAAAAAGTTGTTAAGCTCAAACGATGAGAGGTGAGCTTTTTTTACATAAAAGTCGCATTTTTTGTGTCTTAACTTATCTACCAATCTAAACGATATTGAATACCTATAGTTCTGTATTGCATCGTACATTTTTTGTTGTTATTTTAAAAAGGTAAAAAAAAGTTAACTTAAAAATTCAAGTAAAACTTTGACTGAAGAAAACTTTAGTACCTAAAGAACTTTTTGCCGAATTTATATTGAATATGTATAGGGGAAAGTATTTGATCATAATATTATAAAATAAATATTGATTTTTCTATATTTTTTTAGCCCTACAAATATAGGATTCAGGTAAATATTATGGTATTTCACTCAGTTTTTGGTGTAAAAAAATATTTATGCTTTATCAATATATTACATATGATTAATAGATATTGATCCTTTGCGTTTCCTAATGCGTAGAAACTCCTTATTTATGCGGTTTTATAAGCTTATCTTTACATGCTATATACTTATATTAAAACGTAAAAAAACGAAGACAAGGACAGATTAAGAATTAATGATATATTTACGTAAATTTGATGCTATTCTAACGTATGATTTTATCTTAGTTTGTGGATTTTAAAAAGATAAAAATACATAAAGGGTATGGGAGGGGGGCGGATCCAATTTTTCTATAGATTTTGCAAGTATCTGTACATGAAAGGACAGCTATCTTCTTTAATTTCAAATCAAAAACTTCACATTTTTGATTAAATGTATTTTTTTTGCTAATGGAATTTTAATGCCTATTCAAGCCTTGGCGTGTTAATGTATTTTCTATTTGAAAGTGAAAAGATTAAAATATACGGCTCAATATCTACGTCCTTTGACCCTTTATCTGCATTAAGCACTAAGGCTCGGCAGCCGTCCTGTTACGAGTGCGGCTCGTCTGGGGTTTGTATGAATAAATTAAGTATCATTGTTAAAAATAAGAAGGGGAGGACTTGACTGCTTATTGGCGGCTTGGGTTGTGGATTATCAATATTTAGCGGCTGTGGTTGATTTCAGTAGTTATTATTACCAAGCGGTCGAGAACCTATTAGCCGCTGCCGAACCCCTGATAGCTTTTCTTAAAACTTGATGTTTGGCAAGTATATAGTGTTTCGCATATGGTGTATTCTTTTCAGAATCATATCAGTATTTTTTTCTTCTCTACATCCATACTTTTTTCCTATTGTTCTCATCCCTTATTTTGGTGGCGTAGCTACTCTCTAACTCACCTAGTTTGTACGTATATCCGAAATCAGGCTCATAGAGCTGTACTGTACATACTTTATGTCGTAATTTTTGTTGATGAAATTCTAACTTCTTCTAAAATCCAAATGAGTTGATCAAATCCTCTGCTACTACTTTGTTGATACCCTTTAATTCCTAAAGATTTTAAGAATAATGAAAAATAAAATAGAATAGGTATAAAATGTTGTAGGAATGGCCACCCCTAATTTTTGTTCAATATTTGGCCGATGCATAAAAATACTTTGCAATCTCTTCGCATTTCAACCCGTAATTCCCCCCCTCCACATTCCATAAAACCATTCAAATTTAGGCCATAATTTATTTAGATACATTTCCCTGTAAATTAAAACAGGCAGTGGATAATTAGAATTAGAAAACTAGACTGATAAAATTTAATTCTATTTTAAGTGGAATGAAATCAGGTTTGGGTTGTAAAGTTTTTTTTTATATGCAAAAGAAATTATGTATATTTGGGTCATTGACTTGGGCTCAACCTGATCACGGACAAGGATATGTAACTGCAAAATAATTAAGTTTCAGTAGTTTATATTTTTTAAATTAACGGTTACTAAAGGTAAAGCCCATCCCGAGACTTGTAACTAAAATAAAATTAATTTTTATTCCTTCTTTACAAAGCACATCGCTTTTGTGTATTATAGTTTCCCTTTTTTTCAATCTGGCCTCAATCTTGAAGTGGTCTGAAAGTTGACTGTGTTTGTGTGTATGTGTTTTAGTGCATAATTATATGTGTGTGTGTGTATGTATGAAATGTAATGAAAAAAATAGTTGGTCTATAAAGATAATGTCTTTGCAAAATTAGATTACAACTGGTTCTTAATTTGTTTCCCCGCATTTTTTTATACATGGTATCACAGTAGGTTAATGTGACATTTACCCTGCTATCTTTATGTTACATGTTAACAGCAGTAATTGTAGGAACCAGCCTCTTATCTTCCTTGTACTAAATATGGTCCATTTATACTTAATGCTAGAATTAAATCTTTTCTTTTTTTAACTCCATAAATGATCGGCCTGTGTCTACCTTTTTAAGGAAGTTAATCCTTGGATTTAATGTGGATTTTAAAAGTATTTTTAGTAGCAATGCTTCATTATAATTAGAGTACTTTAGTCAGAAGATATCTTAAGGAAGTTCATTGTTTAGCGTAGCCGTTTGTGACGTGCATGAAGATTATTGTTCTTGTTTTTGTAACTTGTAAATTGTTATAAAATTATTCTTAAGTATTTTTTTAATTTGTAGGCCGCGTGATTCTGAACTCAACGAGTTCCACCCGAAGGCTACGCGCACCCTGCACGTGGGCAACATTTCCAGGGAGGTGGACGGGGCCCAGGTCCACGACAGGTTCAAGGAGTTTGGAGAAATACTCGAGATCGACATCAAGAAGCCGGACTACGCCCTCGTCCAGTTTGTCGACATCAAATCTGTGATTAATGCTATACGCAATGTAGATGGAGAGGTAAGGTTTTACACTAGCTTTTTTTCCAATCCGAACATTCTACTAAAGGTGATTTTAGAGGTTAAAAGCAAACCTTCGTTTATTTGAATATTTGACCTAATACTTTTCGTGAAACAACCCGTTTGACACATTAAAGGACATATAATTGGGCCTTTCTTTAAGATTAATTCATTGGTTTGACACTATTTATGTAAATTATCATGATTTTATTAATACCTACCTATTAAATATTCATAGAAACCTCACTTTGTTTTAAAAAAAAACCTCGGATATTAATGATTTCAAGAATAATAAATGATGTTAAGAAAAACAAGGTGAATAATTAATATATGAAAATGTTGGAAAGTCCACAATAGAAACTCAGCAGTAGTCTTTTATAATTATTGTTTTTAAGTGCATAAAAGGATATATAGTTGTATGGGTTTAAGGAAGTGGTAAATTAATTTTAAAGTTGTAAAAATGCTGCTTTGTCAGTCACGTGACAATAGCTATAATGGAAAGAATGCCTAAGCCCATAAACAGTTAGTTTATGATGAATATACATATCCTACTGGTTGCACATTTTTCAAAGTAAGTGCTGACGTATCTATATTGTTTCATTCCTCCTAGGTTGTTGTCAAACTTGTACAATTAATTGTCATAGAAATTATTATTTTACACAAAAAAAAATTATATTTTGTTTGGAAAGTATGACGCAGGAAGGATTTTCGGTGATATTGGACTCTGGTACTCAAAGTTTAATAACCACCTTACCTAATTCGTCGGTCCAAAAACTGGGTACTTTTTTTCAATTTTGATTATTCTGTTTCAAACTTTCAAACCTACATAGGGTGTAATTTTGTCAATAATCATTTGGGATGTATAATGTATATTTATTTATCGCCCATTGTTTTTTTCTATAAGATAATTTGTCAAATAAATTTTCTTTAAAAAAGTCTTCATGTGTGCCAATACTAATTATACTTTACTAGATTTATTATTATTCTTTCATTAAGGATTAATTATAACAAAAATTATTATCAGTATTTTCCCAAGAAAAATAATCTTATTTATTATTAGATAGGTATTAACAGTTTTATAGAAAAGAAAAGCTTAAGGCTGAGTTTCCCATTTTAGGGAAGCTTCACATAGGTTCCGGGATGGTTTTAGGCTATTTTTCTATATTAAGTCTTAGGATGGTTTTAGGCCATTTTTTTGGAATACCTTTTGGAATACATAGTCCTTAAATGCTGAGGCCGAAAACGATAGTTAAAACATCTCTTAACTCTTTTCGTATAAAAACGTCTCTAATTTCTGTTCTTTTTTTCAGTTGATTGCCGGTCAACGTGTGCGGCTAGCTTTCGGTCCCTCTGTTGCGACCAAGTGTGTGTGGTGCGACGGAGTCGGCGAGGAGGTGTCCGACAAACTTCTGACACAAGAGTTCGCGCAGTACGGCAAGATACAAGATCTTATCATTGATAGATCCCGTGGTCATGCTCTCGTCTATTTTGATCAGGTTTGTTATTACTCTTTCTAATTACTCAATGCTACGGGTATATTTCTTGGTATGTCGTTTGTCTGAACTGTCCTTCGATGGTTTTTTATCGTACTATTGACAGCTTTCCGAAGATATGAAATGAGAAAGGGTTAATTCATTTTTTGTTAGGTTTAAGGGGGCATATGGCTCTGGCCAACAAAACTGGTATTAATTTAATGATTTAGGTATATAATATTACTCTTGAAATTTTATCTATATAATACGATTCATGATTTTTCAGTATATAGTATAATAAAATATCTCAAAAGATGAAAATTTAGAGTATTAAAAAAAGAGTTGAAAATAAGTGGAAAATTAGGCTATGCATACTCATTGCCCTTGTTATAAGCAAAACATATTTACCTTAAAAGCATGTTATCTAGTTTCATATTCATGTTTTTCTATATTATATGAATGAAAAGAATAGTAGGTAATGTGAATACTTGAGTAAAAACACTTTATTCTGGTATTTGTGTTAAATCATTCAGAAAATATGATTCCACATAGCAATACTTTTAACTTTATACAAAGGAGAGAGAATATTAATAGAAAAGTATATTCCAGTATGGATTCGCAACCGATTAATAGCTGCTGATTTAGAACCGGTTCTAACTTTCTAATACTTACGGAAAAATCATGTATCGTATTATATCTTTCTACGAATATAAAAATGTACAATCATAATATTAAAACCAGTTTTGTTAGTCCGTACCTTCGGATTCTCTTGTCTAACAAAGCTGTTCGCGGAAAGCTGTTAATATTACGATGCGATAAATAACTCTGCTGATAACTTACAAAGTGGAAGGGGGGTGGGGTCTACTTTGAGATCCCGTAAAGCCAAGTATTTAGTACTAAAAAAGACAACTAAAAATTCATATACACCTTTCTATAAACATAAATTTGAAGGTTCAATTTAGAAGATTTCAAAATCCCATTTCTGGTTGTTAAAATATGAAAATTTACTACTTTTTGTTATCATTTTAATTCATTTGTTTTACGGGATCTCTTAGTAGTTCCCCCCTCCTTTTGATATATTTCCACCTATAGATCTAGTAAGCATTGTTTATTCTGTTTTGGAAATATTTATCCTTTTCTAAAATTAATGCATCTTTAATGTAAAATGATATGATTGCATCTAGAGATGAAGTTAAAATGATAACGGTTCTAATAAAACTTCTGGATTTTTTTTTGAATTTACTGTGTAGATAGCTGTCATCTCTTTCATGCATTTAAAAGAAATATTTGGTCAATTTTATTTATTATGCAACAAGCAAATGTGTTGGATATAAAAAATTGCAAATATTGTGTAAGAATTAAAAATCAAATATCAGTCTGATATAAAATTATTTTATTTTAGCTGAAAAAGGCGAATATTGCTGTGATGGAAATGCGAGGCCGCAATTTGGCGGGCTGCCGGCTGCAGACGGACTACGCCAGCCACGAATGCCGGGCGGCCTTCTTTGACCACTGCAAGAAGTCCGGCATGGACGTCAGGGAGAGAGCCAAACCTTGGGAACAAGAACAAAGTGGCTCCAGTGAAAGGAGGTGAGCTTTTTTTATTGCACATACACAGTCCCTGCGGGGTGGTAAACCTAAAGAAATTTCCTAACCTAACTTGTATTATTGCTGGTTGCATTCCCATAAAATTAAGGTTCAATTCTATTCAACTTATAATTTTTATCTACAATAAAATGATTGCACCGTTTTAAACATCCTGTTATTGTCCAAAAAGTGTTACATTATAAACTCATTACCTCAGTTGAATAAGCTGGGTTTACAAAATTCTTATTTGATAACATTGTTTACCTAATTAATCTTAAAGTGAGATAACAATATTTGCTAATATATTATTTAAAGTTTGCGCTAGATATTAATGTCAAATAAACCTGAGAAATTTTATAATTTCTATTTCTAACGGGTGTTATTTTATTTCAGAGAGGGTGAAAGACTGGATAGACTTGGACGTGAACGTTCCATTGATTCTCGGAGCAGCCCAGTGCCGGCCAGAAGCCGGCGGGACGACAAACATTCTCAGAGGAAGGGGCGCGACGAATACGATGAAGAACTAAGGAAGTTTCAGTCTGTCCGCGAGAAGTTTGACGACAGCGACCGATGCTTCACGCCACCGCACCGACGGCCGCCACCACTGCCCGTCTCGAGGTCACCAACCCCGACCTCGTCTCGACTGGGCCGATCTCCTGGCGCCCACTCGCGCTCGTCAACTGGTTACGACATGAGAAATGAGTCGCGGGCATTTTCCGACCGCGATTCTGTCGTCTCGGACAGCTCACGGCCAGAGTCGCCGTCCTCGAGAGATCCCTTCAGAAGCAGCAGATATGTACCTAGAACACAGGCGATTTCGCCGCCTGCATCCGAGTCGAGGCACAGTTCGCCGGCGGTTGTGGATGACTACGACCGCCGCCGGCGATACAGAGGCGGTGACGAAAACTGTGATTATAATTCTAGGCGTAGCACGCACACAAGTAATTCGAGTGATCGCCTTGCACATGCTAGTAAAGAGCACCGCCCCCCAACCGACCCACGAGTGATAGAGGACACTGAAACATTAAAGAAAAACGGGGGCGGTAATTTTAAGTGTGCTGGCGTGGATAGCGGACTGTCAGAGGATACGAGTAGCGGTAGCAGTGGCAGCGTACCTGATGTAGATAACGCCAAGCTGCCGTCACGAGTGTCCGCCCCCCCTACCCGCAGAATATCCACAGACTCGGCTGTGTCCCGCTCCTCTGCTCAAGGCACAGACAGTAGGCCATCCTCTCCCTCCCTCATACCGGTGTACTCCTCAAACCCACCCGCCAACTCGTTGTTGCGGGTGGTGTCGGCTACAGTCGACGGTAGCGCAGGTCCGCCGCGCACCCCCTCATCCCCGCCGCCGCCTGATTCGGACGGTTCACGTCCCGGTACTCCTCTCTGTGATGAAAACCCTGAGAACACTGTATGTCGTGCCAGCTCTGGTCCTGTGAGACTGTCCTCGCATGTCAGAACTAACTCAACTTCAGAGCCCATGTCTCTACCTCTTCCAATGTAAGTTATTAATTTTAATTCAAATGAAATTATTCAGAAATTATAAAATAACATAGTTTTCTTTTCTTTTTTCTTAACTTCTATTTCTTCTTTAATTGATTCTTAATTATTCAAGTAATAGGTATATTAAGTTCTTCTGTTATTAATATTTAATTATAAGTTTATTTGTAATAATATTTTTTTGTTTTTCAGGTTTGCCCAGGACGTTGCATCTACCTCCCCAGGGGATAGGAGATCCAGCACAGACCGCTGCACCATCCGCCCCTCCACGATCTCACCTCGGGACACCACGACAGTCCTCAACAAGTCAGGGTCAAAACTGCCGCCCCCTCCGACGGAGCTCGCCTGCCTAGGGGGCAGCCTTGTGTCGCCGACCAAGATGGCCGTTGTCGGTGGCGCCGGCCTTGCGGCCACACGAGATCCCAGACTGAAATCGCCGAGTATCAAGTCGCCTGGCGTTGCCGCCCACTCGCCGTCGCTGTCAAGCACGCCTGTTGGCAAGCTGGCGCGTGACCTGGCCTCTCAAGTTGTACCTGTTGTTGCTAAGTCTATTCGTTCCCCGCAAGAACCCGGTGTTCTCGGCTCTGTAGACCAAGATATGTCTATGCTGGCCTCGCCGGGCGCTGCCTCCCTTCTCCTAAATGTTAACACCCACAGTTCAGACTCGCGCCATCATCGGCCTAGCGCAGCCGCCAGCAACATGACCGGGTTGCTGGCTGTTGCTGTTCCCTCAAACCAGGCGCCCTCCTCAACGTCAATGAGCCCAGGACTGTTGCCATCTAAAAGACTGGGCCCACCTGAGGAGGATCACAAGTCTAACCAGAACCTTGACGAACGAATCAAAACGTTCACAGAACAATATGAGAAGTGGAACGGGCGAATTGCTGGCTCTGGCAGAACAGACACGTCATCCAGGTTCAACCTTGACCTGAAGCCCAACCAGCCATCGGCAATTGTTCAAAAATTGTTGGCAAGAAAATCTGTTTTTGACGACGATTCCAAGCGCCTAGAAAATCAAAATACCGACGAGAAACCTTCAGATGGGTCCTCAACTCCTTCGTTCAGCTCTTACAAACCAGGCATGGTCCCATCTACGCCGACAGACACACCAGCATCGCCCTTTAACGGCCCCTTGCTGACAACGTTGATGCCACCATCTCCCTACTCGACACGGGACATCTCTCCCCACTCATTAAATGTTGCAACTGTGATATCTTCTTCAGTAACCCCTGCCACGTCCCGCCTGTCCACAGGTGGAACTACGTCAGCAAGCGGCGGCAAGTCCCAGGCCTCGCCTAGCCTCCATCATGGCCACCAGCACCACCATGCCAGATCACCTGGGGCGGCCAGCACTCCCACCACACCTTCTATGTCACCTCGTGGTGGATCAAGACAGATGCCAGGCTTCTTTCCTGTTACCCCAACCAGCGCGACACCCACAGGTGTATCGCCTGTTGGGAAGCTAAGCACTGAAGATTCACACAGCTCACCTTTGGCACCCTCAGTGCACAGTGATGATGATAAACACCAGCAACAACAGTTAAGTCGGCCGCTACCATTGCCACAAAAAGCTGGAGCCGCCGCCACGTCAGCAACTGTTCCCATCAAGCCTTTGGTTGACAAACTGGGCAAAACTGCAGCATTTACAAAACCATCGGCTACGGTGACACCTACACTAAAGTCAACAGCTTTAACGTCATCGAGGTCTTCTTCAGTGTCATCAACGAAGACTGTTCCAACTTGCACAGTTGTGCCCTCCACCAACCAACAGCCGCTGACGCAGATAAGTGTACCGCCTGCCGTCGAGAAAGGCGAGGCCAGCTCTACTACGTGTTCACCAAAGTTGGATGCGCCTTCTAGCGGTGGGCTGCACTCAAAGCTTGAAATTTCGGCGGTCGAAGAAACCGACTCCGACCCTAATGTTACCTCGACAACCAAAGATATAGGTGTCGACAAGAAACTTAAACATGATTTGATAAACTCCAAGGATCCAATCAAAATTGGTCGCAAGGATCTTGATAGTCTTTCATACAAAAAGGATATAAAAGAAGAGTTATTTGCCCCGACATTACTTCACAGTACGCCTAAACTGAACAAGAAATTTGACCCAGCTGATTTATTGAAGAGAGACTCCAAGAAGTTGAAGGAGAGTAGCAGTATTCATTCCAAGGATAAGCTAAAAATGAAAGAGTCGCAGAAACATAAACACAAGATGAAACACAGCAATGATCTGAAGGATCTCTTCTCTGCCACAGCAACCATCAGAAAAGAAACCAAGAAAGAGGATAAGAAAGAAAAAGATGAGAGTAAAAGAAAGGAGGATGATCACCATAGCAAGGAGAAGAAACGACGCCTGAGCTCTAATTCTGAGATAGAAGAAACGGAGCCAAAGAGCAAGCATGCTAAGATTGTCAAGGAGGAACCAGCCAGTCCTGCTGAGCTGGAGGCCGCAAGGAAACAGAAGCTCAGTGCCATGGGCAGGATCCCTAAGCTGGAGAAGAATGACCTGGCCAAGAAGGAGGAGCAACGCAAAGACAAGGATAAGCACAAGCATTCAACGTCAACAAGCTTCAGCACGTCATCTTCTATCAGCAGTAGCAGCAGCAAGTCCAAGGATAAATCAAAAAGTGATGAAAAGTCAGATAAGCACAGGCACAAGGACAAAGACAGGGATAAGGAGCGCAGCAGGACCAAGCATGAAGAGGATAAGAACAAGAAATCCTCATCTTCCTCCTACAAATCTTCATCCTCCAAGTTGCACAATGTATCCGCTGATGAGGAGAAGTCGCGCAGGGATAAGGATGCTAAGAAACACAAGGATAAGAAGGAAATGAAGAAGAAAGATGAGAAGGAGAGGAAAGATTATGATAAGGAGAAGAAGGATAAAGAGCATAAATCCAAAGAGTCACGCGAGTCCAAGGAGTTCAGGGAATCCAAAGAGCCAAGAGAACGTAAGGAATCCAGCAGGGAATCTAAGGAGTCCAGAGAATCAAAGGAGTCTGTAGAATCCAAAGAGTCCAGAGAATCAAAGGAGCCCCGAGAACCCAAAGAGTCACGAGAATCCAAAGAACTCAGAGAACCCAAGGATTCTAGGGAATCCAAAGAGACCAGCAGAGATTCCAAAGAGCCTAGAGAGCTCAAAGAGTCCAGCAGAGATTCTAAGGAGAACAGAGAATCTAAGGAGTCCAGGGAATCCAAGGATAAGTCACGTGAAAAGGAGAAACTGAAGGAAAAAGAGCGCCGTGAAAGAAAGAGAAAAAAGGAGGAGGAGAGAAAGAAATGTGAGCTGCAGCAGCAAATGAAGAAGCAGAAGACAGTCAAGTTGTCTGACAGCTCCGATGATGATGTGAGCTCCGACGAGAGCTCTAAGAGAAAGTGGAGTATATTTGATGAGCCTGTGGATCTTAATAATCCTACATACTTCTCTATGTATGATAAGGTAATATTTTAGATTTTTTTACATATTTTTTTACACATAAAAATGAAAACATTGAATCCAAGGAAAGGTTTTTTCGATTCAATTATTGAGTATAAAAGTATATTGTCTTGGGCTTAAAAAAAGTATTTAGATTAAAATTCAGTTTTGAGTGTTTTTTTTATTTGAGCTTAAAAAGTTTTTCTACATATACTATATTATATTTTTAAACTAACAGGAAAGCAGCTACTCTAACCTGTCCGTCGCTTTGATTATTTGTAATATATGTTTTTTTGTATGTACTTTTAAGTAAGGCTTACTGAAAAAATAACTTTTATATTTGATTTTATCGATTAAGTAAAATTATTTGTTATGAGGTCTATAGAGCTTAACTAGATAGGAATTCCTTGATTTTAAAATTTTAATTTTGGAGGGAGAATGTATAATATATGTTCTTTACAAAAGTAACAGTTAGACTATGTATCTGTACCGAAAGATCTCGTCAACGGCTGGTCCGTAAAGATTCCCTTACAGTAAAGCTTTTTTTTGGTCCATAGGAGAGGGTGCTTTCACCCTTGAAAAAGAAATCGTCCCAAGAGAAATCCCCAACTCCTCTTAGCCCTGAGTATTTAGTTAGTAGTTTTAAAAGTAAAGAGGACTATCCACGAACCAGAGCAAGTGATTCTAAGCATCTTCCAGAATTGACCCATAGTATTTTTTATAGTGAATATACTAGGTTCATGTTTAATATTTGCTTTATCGACTAAAAAGTTAGGTTTTACCATGGTTTTATATGAAAAAAACTTTGAAATGTAAAGCAATTTTTAAAGCAATATCATCAAATGCTTTGTTGTGTTAAAAGGACAAAATAAAATAACACTGCAGAAAAGCATCAAATGTTGTATATTGCAAAAGTACATTAATTAAACTGTTTACAAGTTACCAACCCTTTTTCTAAATATACATTTTTTAATTTTTAATCACAATGATATACTTTTATGTCAAAGCTTTTAAACAACAGTTTGAACTCATCAAAACATTCGATTATATTGCATCAAACAATGCTTAACATTTCAAATTTTTTTCATATAAAACCATGGTGAAACCTAACTTTTTAGTCGATAAAGCAAATATTAAACATAAACCTAGTATATTTAATATAAAAAAATACTATGGGTCAATGCTGGAAGATGCTTAGAATCATTTGCTCTTGTTCGTGGATAGTCCTCTTTAGGGAGGGTCAAAGCTATATGTGTGTTTATTTTGTTTGTTTTTCCCCTCTCTTTGTAATATAACAAATGGAATTTAATTATGCTATTCTTTTAATTTTCACTTAATTATTTATCTAGTAATATAAATCATCTTGTATTAAATATTATATATTTCTAGTCAATCTAAAAAATGTGATCATAGTTTTCAAAATTGATGTTTAAAGCAATAAGTGATATGGAAATATTGGTGGTGCTAACTAAAAATACATTTTCTGTAAATGTTATAATTGAACAATCCATGCAATCAATACTTATTTTAATAACATGCATGCACATGCTTTTTGACCTAATTTTAATGCTTGTTATTAGTTTAACCATATTTTATAAGGAAGCTTTAGACAAAAAAAATACTTAAGATGTTTTTAAAATAAGTATTTTTTATTTTTTTTTTACAAAATTTGCAGAAGGGAAAGCTTGGTTACAACAATGTCAGGCGGTGACCGGAAAGGGACCTTCAAGGTCGAGTTCCTGAAGGAGGTGGAGCGCAAGGCCCAGCAGAAGTGGGAGGAGATGAAGGTTTACGAGATGGATGCGCCTGACCAGGGGGAGGGAACACCAGGTGATGCTTTTAATACTGGATATATAATATACTTAGATTATGACGTAGAAAAGTTATCGTCATTTAAGGTTGCTAAAATGGTTATCTTCATGCTGTAGGAGGGGAGGGGATGGATTAACGGAGATGGAGAGAGTAGTCATTATTTTAGCCAGCTGTATGTTTACTTTATAAAAATACATGATAATCTGGGTTAAGATCCAAGTAATAAAATCTTTTGTTATAATCAAGTAGACTTGATAATAATATTTTTGTTAGTGATGCCACTCAATTTTACAGCATGGAATTCATTTGTATTAGTTTTAGACTCGTAAACAGTAAATACATATGTTTCTTTAATTTTAAAATAATCATAAAATGTACATAGAACTTTCTTGTATTGATTATAAGGTTGCTTGGTTTTTAAAATTGTACTTAACTATTACAGGAATCATAACCCAAAGTTTGAGATCATAGGACAATTCTACCATGTCTAAATTAGCAATAAGAGCTATCCGTATATGACGGACGGACCGAGCCTAATTATATAAAAGGTTTCCTTTTAAAAATTATCTTATATTAATTTCGTTGCAGACGAGAAGTTGATGGTTACCTTCCCCTATCCTTACATGAACGGTAGGCTTCATCTGGGTCACACATTTACTATCTGTAAATGTGAGTTTGCCGTTGGTTTCCATAGGCTGAAGGTAACATAAATATTCTTCAGTTTTTACATTCAGATATATCTCCTATTTTCTAGGAATCTAAAGGGATAAGACAATAGCCAATAAAATGTTAATCCAAAATTTTGTATTAAAATATTAGGTAACTAAATCTCAAAATGAATATTTTTAGAATAGTTTCATCAAATGCCAATTTAATTTAACTAAATGATTATTTTTTAGATAAAAGCATATTTTTATTAACTTAAGTATTTTTTTAGGGAAAGAAGTGTCTATTTCCATTTGGATTCCATGTAACTGGTATGCCCATCAAGGCGTGTGCAGATAAAATCAAGAGAGAGCTGGAGACCTATGGATTTCCACCACAGTTTCCTCAGGTTCATCAACCTTTTTATTGTTATTTATTGATTTATGGATGTAGAATAAACGTGGATATTATGAAATAGAAAAATTATTGTCAATTTAGGTTGCTTACATAGACATTATTTTTTTGGTCAGTTTGTTTATCCAGTAGGAGTGGAGGGGGTGGGGGATTGTGATTATAGCCAGATTACAAGTTTCACTTTATTAGAGTAAATGATAATCTGGTGTAAGATCGAAATAATAATAAAATCATTTATCCTTATACTAAAGTAACAGGATGTTTGTCTTTTTGTCTATGTGTTTGTTTGTCTGTTTGTGTGTACCGAAGGATCTCGCTAACCGCTGAACCGATCGGGCTCTCCTTTACAGGGTAGCTTCTCATAGGTCCAGGGAAGGTTTATAACTATTTTGGCCCGGGTGAGGGTACCACCACCCTCCCAAGATAAATCGCCCCTAGAAAAAAATTACCCCCCAAAAAAAAGAATTTATAATTTTTTAAACTAAAATTGAAAATGGGTGGGGAACACTCCCCCGCCCCCAAAAAAATTCCACACTCCCCTGAAAATTTTTTTTTGACTTTTTCTTTTAAAATCTGAAATAAAAAATTGGGTTATCAATTTCTACTCTCCCCTCCTCAAGTGCCCCTAGAGGCCTCTAGAGGCGTAGCCGCTAGTCCTTATATAAAAGTAACAGGATGTCTGTCTGTACCGAAGGATCTCGTTAACCACTGAACACTTGAACAGATATCGTTCTTCTTTACACACAATGATTTCGAAGGTGCTTTGACTTTTGTGTCAGAACCTAAATTGGGACATAGTGCATTTTATTACCCTAGATTAGGTAACTTCATTTCACTTTTCAATAAAATCTAAAATGCAGCGGTTTTTGAGAAAATTAGATTT
>LS048129.1:0-10713 GCA_900241095.1 Acartia tonsa | reverse complement strand
TTTTTCATATAAAACCATGGTGAAACCTAACTTTTTAGTCGATAAAGCAAATATTAAACATAAACCTAGTATATTTACTAAAAAAAATACTATGGGTCAATGCTGGAAGATGCTTAGAATCACTTGCTCTGGTTCGTGGATAGTCCTCTTTCTGATAAGGAATGTAGCAAAAAAATATTTGAATTTGAAGTCAGGAAGGGTAAAAACTGTACATCTAACGCTCTTGTTTTTAGAATAGACACAAAACTTGAACAGGTTTTAAAGTTTCCTCTTAACCCAAGCATAATGAATAATACGTCTTCAAAAATATCTGAAGTTTTATTCAATTATGAGATAAATTAGTTAGCTAAGTTATCTTAAATTAGATATTTATTTGACTTAAATTTTAAGAGAAATTAGCAAATAAAGAACATTTACATAATTGTTTTGTATATATAATGTACTAACACTTAAACAAACAAAATAATCATAAAGTGTTAAATTTTCAACTTCTTAGAATTTAATTTCTCGTATTTATTCGAAATCGGTGGATTAGAAACGGTTCTCATCAATACGAAAAAAACAATGTCTAGCACCGTATTATATCCAGTTTTCTACGGATATAAAAATGTACATTCACAAGATTAAAACCAGTTTTTTTAACCCGTGCCTTTGGCATCTCGAGGCTAAATAAACTGGTTTAAAATTGTACATTTTTTATCCACGGAAAGCTGTATATAATACGATGCGAGAAATAACCATTATTTTTTTTAAATGTATAGGTTGCGTGACAATCAAATAAACAAAAATTTAAATTAAATTAAGGCTCTTTTTGGTACTTTATATATTCTTTAATTTTGATTTGTTCGTATTTTCTTCCATAATTATTTTCTGTTTTCTTTATTTATACTTTAAATTTTATTTTCGTTTAAGATAAAGTAAAGATTTAGCTAGGTAAATTAAATAAAAACTAATGTTATAAGAAAAGAAACTAATCTAAATTTATTTTAGGTGAAGGCCCGGAGGTCCTGCGTGAAGGCTAGAGAGGAGGAGGAGGCCAGAAAGCAGCAGGAGGCTCTTGACAAGTTTTCTAAACTGAAGGCCCAGAGGCTCAAGAGAGAAAAGAAGCCTGTAGAATCCTCTGACGACCCAATGTCCGATGGTGGCACCACTATGAGACACTCTGGCAATGAGAGTGACGCGGCCAAACTGAAAATGAAGAAGAAGGCTTTGTTGGCCACCAGCTCGGATAATGAAGATCTCATGTCAGGTGGGCTGGACATGCAGCAGCAGAAACACAGGCAGCGGCGCAAGAAGGTGAGCTCTGGCAGCGACCGTAAGTCCGGCAGCGACAGGAAGATGAGCAGCAGCAACAGCAGGGTCTACATTGATACTGACGACTCGGATACCGACCATTTCAACAAGATGCGCACCAAAGCATCCTACGGTATGAGCCAGTCTAAGCCAATTGGTGGAATATTTAGCTCCGAGGAGGAACATGATACGCAGGTACCTGTGATGAAACCAGTCTCTCACAGAAAACCACAGATCAACTTTGATACCGACTCTGAATCCAACACAGAGATGAAGCCTGTCATCCCCTTTGTGAAGAAGGAGGTTATTGAGGAGAAGAAGGTTGCCTCTGAGAGCGATACAGAGCCAGAGGATAATAAATCATCTGCCCTGGCTGTCCTGACCAAGGGCAAGAAGAAGAGTCCCACCAAGGATGTTGTAGACACCAAGAACTCAAGTGTCAAGATGGAGCCAACATCATCAGACTCCGAGGTTGACATGAAGCCTGTTCTATCAGAACCTCCCGTCATCCAGGTCAAGACTGAGCCCTCCCTGCCCATCAAGGTTGAGAATGACCGTAGCAAGAAGGTGGTTGTCAAGAAAGAGGTGAAAAAGAAGGAGAACGAGAAGATGTTTGCTACTTCGTCAGAGGATGAGAGCTTTACCAAGAACAGTAAGCCACCCACTCCCAACACAAGTACCCTCAAGAACAGCATGATTACCAAGCCCAACATTTCCAAACTAAATGTTGACCAGGTCTTTTCACCATCAGATGCAGACAAGGATAATCTTGACTCACCAGCTCTTATGACAGACAGTGATGATGATAACCACAGCCGTCCACCCACACCTAAATTTGAAACATCAACCAAGCCTCGTGTTGAAGAGCCACAAGTAGCAGCTCTGGCACCAGTAGTTGCTCCTCCTGCTCTGGTTCACAAAGATAAGCTGGCATCCAGTAGTTTGTTTGATTCAAGTGATGATGACACCAGCGCTGTTCAGGAGAAGACTGAAACTGAACGAACTCGCCATCTGTCTGCACACGAACGTATGAAGCAGAGTGAAAATCTTTTTGACAAGCTGTTGACAGTTAATGTTGATGAGTCAGCCCGTCTGCCCAAGAAGTCACCTGGTGGCTCTTCAGCCAAATCTCCCGGTAGCGCCAAGTCACCTGGCCAACGGCTAAGCGAATCTCAGAAATCACCTGGCAGTCACAAGTCACCTTTGCTGTCACCTGGTGGTAAGCCAACATACCTGCTCGCTCATGCTTTCCACAGTCGAGCCAGTAAGGAGGCTGAAAAGAGGCACAAGGAGCAAGAAAAAGAACTACTTAAAGGCAAGGTTGCTGATAAGAAAGACTCGAAATCTGATGATGCTACTGACACCAAGGATGTTACTGAGGATGATAATGATGAGATCAAGATTGTTGAAGAGAGACCAGCTGTTTTAGCCGCTACAGTTTCAGCCGAAACGGACAGTTCTAATGACATCGAAATCGTGTCTGCTGAAGAGAAATCTCCTGAATCTGTTGATAAGAAGGAAGATGACGGTGACGACGTGACTATGAAATCTTTATCATCTGACGAAAGCTCTCTTGCTGAAGCATATCCAGAACCTAAGCTTGAACAGGGATCTGAAAAGGTTGCTGTTGCTACAGAAACCAAAGCGAATGATGTTAGCATTTCAGAAAAGAAAGATATCATTCCTGAGGCCACCATCATTGACCCTGAGTCAGATGATGATGAGGGTAAACTTGTCATTGGTGAGGGCGATGAAGGCAGTGATGCTGAAGTTGTCAACATGGAAGATGAAACATCCAAGGCTAGTCCAAGCACCAGCACCAACAGCGAGGAACCAGAGGTCATCATTGAACATGTCACCAACAAGGAGACAAAGATTCCTGATATCAATGTTGAGGAAAAGCCCGAGGTAAAGGAAATTAAGGTTACAAAAGAAGCTGACAAACCATCACTTGATTCTAAAAAGCAATCCGAGGAAATATCCTTTTCTATCAATGACGTTGAACAACCTAAGGGCAAAGCTGTCATTTCTCAAGAGGAAGAAATTCAGAATGCTGTCAACGCTCTACTGGGCGAGTCATTTGATTCTTTCGATACTGAGGACAAGAACGAGGTTAATGATGAAGTTGAGAGCATGGAAGTTCAGGAAAGTGAACCTGTTGACGATGAAGCTGCTCAAGCTGTAGCTGGCCTTGGCATTTCTAGTCCTGAGGATCAATCAAATGATTGGATTCAACCATCTGCTCCCGCTGCAATCATCACTGAAAAACTGGCTGATAATAAAAAAGATCTTGTGGCTGAAGAGAAACATAACAATGTTGATGCAAAGACTGTTAAAGAAGCTGAAAAGGAGTTGGTCAAGGAGTCTGTGGAACCTAAAGCTGTAGTGGAAGAAGCTTCGCCTGAGAAACCAGTTGAATTTGAAACAACTGGCCCATCTGTTACAACCAGAGGCAAGAGAGGTAGAAATGCCTCCGCAAGAGGTGGAGCTAGAGGTGGTGCCAAGAATGTTGGTGACCGTCCTGAGCCCGCGGCTGCTCCTCTTACTGCTCCAACTAAACCAGCTGCTGAGGAATCAACTCGCGGTGCCAGAGTTAGAGGTGGTCGTCTTGGATTTGGATTGACACGTGGCATGGCCGCCAGACAAGAACAGCCATCAATGCCAGAAAATAATATTGATGTCTTCGAATTCCAGGATGAGGATGATAGTAAAACAATGGATACACAGCCAGCTAAGATCAAAGAGGCCGAGAAGTCGCCAACAGTTGAACCAGTTAAACCAGCAGTTGCCAAGGGTAGAAAACCTGCGGCTGCTGCTCCTCCTCCATCTGCTCCAGCTGTTTCCACACCAGCTCCAGTCAAGCCTGTCGTTGAGACTGAACCTAAACTGGTTGCTGTTGCTGTAACTGTACAAGAACCACTTCCAGCTGTTGTTGTACCTCCACCTATTTCTACAGTTGTTGCTGCTCCAGCTAAGGAGACAATTATGGTTGCAACTTCAGTGAGTATGCCAAGCAAGCCCATTGTTGTTGCCACAGCTCCAGTTACCAGTGTTACAACACCTGTGATGAACCAAGCTCCGCTTCTTGTTGTTGACACTAAACCTAACTATGTGGAGGTTAAACCTGCAATGACAATTGTTACTACTGCTTCTCCTCTTGTTCCCATAACAACAGCATCTTTGACCCCCTTACCATTGTCAACCAAGAGTCCAGAAGGCATCAAGCCATCTCGACTTCGCCGGTCAACGGGCGGAAGGTCACGGGAAAGCGAAGAAGAGCCCGCCGATACAGAACAGGAACAGAAGATCAAGCTGATCCTGGAGCAAGCCAAGCAGGAGGCTGCCGCAGAACAAGCTGCTGCTGCTCAACATCTTGTCTCCGCTGGACTAACCATCCACCAGGCAGCTACGCTACCTGTATCTTTAAGTGGTCTTACAAGCCAGCCAACTGTTTGTATACCACAGCAATACCAGGCCACAGCAGTTGTTATGACCACCAGTCCACAACAAATCCAACTGAAAACAGGTGTGCCACAGCCTACTGTACTGCCGCCCAGACACGACCAACAAGTGCGGCCACACCCGCAGCTTACAGTTGCTCCCATCAGACCAGTTAACACAATGGTGCCGACAACAACTCTTCGCCCGGCTCTACCTATTCAGTTTCCAACACAGCCCTTGCCGCCTAAGAGCTTGCGCAAGACCCAGCCAGTACTACTGGAACAGAACCTACCACCACCAGTGACTAAGAATAACACACAGTCTGTTGTTATTCCTCGTTCAACCATTCCTATTTCTTTGCCTACAGAGCCTATCCCAAGATCTGTCGCCATGCCCGTAGCTGGCGGATCAAGAATGCCCATGGCCTGTATGCCTATGACTACCACCAAGATGACACTGGCTACAGTTGCTACCAGGATGATGACAACACAAAGTCCTGGCCTGGTGAGCGCTCCTAGGCTGCCCCTGGCTCTGAATGTTGTCTCGAACATGTCTCACATGCCATATCGCATGCAAACACCAATCTCAACCATGAAATCATCTAGTCCAATAAATCCTGTCTTGACAGCAGTTACAAAGCCCACAGTAATACCTGTCGTCTCAACCATCCAACTTTCAACAGGTCCTCGAGTTTCTCAAATTCACCAGCAAAATTTCGCCCGCAATCCCATTGCAGTGCCAAGATCATCTCCTTCCTCTGAAGGACTGGGCTTACGTGTTGCTCTGAGACAACGAGAAGTTGCCGCCAGTGAACAAGAGGCAGATAAGATGGGTCAACAACAACCAATGGCTTTGGATCTTGCCTCATCAAATCAAAATGCCTTGGCAAAGAAGGAATATCTGCAGCCAAGAGATACAGAGCTTAACCGTCCATCGAGCACTCCTGTTGCCCTACCTCCTCACTCAGAACCCATGGTATCACCCAAGGAGGATGAGAAGCTGATGTACCATCCAGGTATGGACCAGGCCACGCTCATGAGACAGATCTTGTTGAGTCAGCTGCTACAAGCTGGCTTTCCAGAACAGGCTGCGCTGCAACACCTGCCTGCCTTGTTGGCCGAGGCTACTGCTGCCAAGCACAATCCAATGGCTGGCCAAGTGGCATACCAACCTCATGCCGCCCATCATGAAGAGGACAGACGCCAGCCCCTGCCTGCACATGTTTCTTACCGCCAGACTGACTCTCCGCTGTATCATGTGCCGCCGTCACCAGCGCACAGTAACAGCCAAATGTCCTACCACTCCAGAGATTATGGTATTCCTCCATCTCATCATGATCTATACGGCAGACCCCAGACTGATATAAGCTCAATGGTTCCTCCTGCTGCCCACTCTAGTCAGATCAAACGGTTATCCCACTCAGCTGGTGTTGCAGACTTTTCCATCAGATCGCAGCAACTGCAACAGCCACAGCCAATCATTGAAGCAGAGAAGCCTATGAACAACGTAGACTTGATGACCAGCTATCGCATGCCTCACCTGGCTGCCTATCCCATCTGCTGGACAGGTATACTTGGCCTTAAGAACGACATGGCCAATGTGCAGATGCACTTTGTGTCTGGTTGCCGTGACCTGGCGCTTGAATACCTGCCAGAAACCGGTGCCAACATGAAGATTGTGCAGAGAATGAGGCTTGAGGACCAACAGATCGAGGGTGTGAAGAAGAAGATGGAGACCAAGTCTGAGCACTGCCTGTTGCTGGCCCTGCCGCATGGCAACGACCAGGACCAGTTTGAGACGCAGTCCAGGATCCTGCGTAACAACTTTATCACGTACCTGCAGCTCAAGAGCGCGGCTGGCATCGCGAATGTGACGAACAAGGACAACCAGCCCGCTATTGTTCACGTCTTTCCCAGTTGTGACTTTGCTAATGAAAACCTTGCTAGGTAATTGTAACTTTTTAAATTCACAACATTATTTTCTCGTATTTTTTCAAATCCGGTGGATAGGAACCGGTTCTCATCCATACGAAAAAACTATGTCTAGCACCGTATTATAACCAGTTTTCTACGAATATAAATGTGTACAACAGTACAATCATAAGATTAAAACCAGTTTTTTTAGCCCGTGCCTTCGGCATTTCGGGGCTAAAAAACTGGTTTTAATCTTGTAATTGTACATTTTATATCCGCGGAAAGCCGTTTATAATACGATGCGAGAAATAACTATTCTTAGTTTTTTTTAAATTAAACTCGGGTACCTATAATTTTTTGAAAAATATGAAAATATTTTTATTTCTGAACTATACCTAACTGTTCTATTAATTTTACTGACAACTAATATTTTATAAAATTTCAGAATTGCACCAAACCTGCTTGCCCGAGTAGCTGATATAGAGCACCTTGTCATTGTTATTGCCACCGTCTTCAACGATGGGCCCAAGTAGGACACCTGCCGCACCCCCTGACCACCACCATGAACCCAGGACTCCTGTGGTGCAATTGTGCAGTGTTTAAACCAACCTTGTCTAAATTGTTGTGTGGAAGTGAAGTTATAAAAAGCACAATATCCCACAGAAAGAACCAACATACCTATGTAAAACAAAATTATGACACTATTTTAAAAAAAGAAGAACCTTCAGCATTGAGAAACTGTTTCAATTTGAAACTTGTTCAAGGCAAATTGTGAAAATAATTAAAAGGGGTTTCTTTGAAGAATAAAATCCCAGCATTACATCACACCAAAATTAATTATTGTTTCGCTGTGTATGTTAAGTGCATGGCGTTACCATAACATATACTCCAATACCAGCTAAAAGCAGTCTACAAAATTTTGTTAAAGATAAAATATGGTAGATTATGATAAAAACTTTATTTATGCTTTAAGTTCTTAATTTTAAACCCGGTCATTTTAAACAAGATCTTAAAGCATTTCTAGATTTGAAATTTTATTTATTTTAAAAGTAATAATTAGACTGGTATTGGTTTATAAAGTTATGTATGTTGATATCCTGAAAATTGTTAAATGTTTAAATGTGGATTACCAAAATGTAATTCTGGAATGATAGAGGCGAGAGTGATTATTTTTTTCTTTTGCTACAAATATTTTCCCCCCTATGATTCCCTATTTTTTTTTCTTCTCTCTCACACACACACACACAAACCTTTTTCCCGTTGTTCTAAAATATCTCTCTCATACTCGTTATTGTCTCTCTATCTCTAGTGTTTTATCTTTTTTTTTTCTCTCGGTTTCTTAACTCACATTTTTTTCCCAAACTTAAAAAAGAAGACTTTATAAGATTGAAAATTATTTGTGATTTTTTTTCTAATTTTTGGCAACGTGAATTGCCAGTTTGTGGCAGATTTAAAATGTTCAGTGTTTCAAGGCGTATAGTCGGCAAATTAAATGTTAACTTTCCTCAAAAATGTTTATTATTAGTTTGTTATTTTTATTTGAGGAACAAACAAAGGCTTAATAATATTCAATTAGAATCCAATATTTCATTAGAAATATCAGCATAAGAAAATTTTCACTATATATTGGCGAAAAATAAACACACAAAACATATATAAACAAATAAGACTTTAAAACAAAGGGGCAATAAATGAAATGTCTAGCTGTTGGCTGACTATTATTATTGTGAATGAGTGTATCCGCCCTTAATAAATATTGTCTGGGGGTGGGTGGAGGTTCACAACCTCCCCCCACTCACCCCCAGACTTTCTATATCCAATTATTGATTGTTGTTATCTTTAATATGCCAAATATATTATTTATAATTGTAAAAATTTCTTCTTTATTCATAGTATAACTACTCGTTAACTCAACTTAGTATGTTTGTACTAATTAAAGAAGATAAACGGTCACATTTCCGTAGATTTATATATGATTTTTCATAGACTTTTATAAATTTAGGTTGCTAACATGGAACTCATTTATTGGTTAGTTTGTTCAACTATTTGAAGGGAAGGGTACAGTGGCAGTGGGTGGATGAAAGGTATCGTTACATGAAAATCTGATGTAACATTCAAGTAATTACATTTATAAAGAGAGCGGATGCTTGTGGAGAAGCTGCGCGTTCTTTTAGGTAAATTGTTGGCGCGCGAATAAACTTCAAAATAATGTTTTATTCCTTCTGCAGAAGGTTTTAGGTGGTTGCGCAAAGCAAAATTAGAATTTGACTCTTGAAAAATAAGTAAAGGGAAGATGTAAGAAAGTTTAATTGGAATAAAAAGATATTTTATTGACAATATTTTCAATAAAAAGTTTTTAATAGGAACAAAATCATTGCTCCCGGGGGTTTTTAGTCCAATTTCTGAAAATACTGTAAAAAAAACTTAATTAATTTTAAAAAACAATACATCAGAGTTTTAAAAATTCTATTAGATTTCTAAAAAGTTTGAAAATCATTTCTTTGACCCAAAAAAAAACTTAATATAAATAAACTTTTAATATTTAAACTTAATAAAACCCTAAAATAGATTTATCCCATAGGATTTTTGTCGAATAACATTTAGCTGGAAAAATGTTCTAAGAGACAGAAATATATTAATATATATATATGAAAGGTACACCAATAGGTATCATTTCAATGTCGTCATTTTACTTTATAAAGACGACATTTAGATTATCTATGTTTTTAGATATGGGTTTAGTGTTGATAATCCCTTTTTAAAAACTTAAGCTATTAGTAGATTCATCTCAAGGGACTTATTCACTTTTAGAGAAGTGGGAAAATCAATGGACTCACGACTGAAACAACCTGAAAACTAATAAGATTAAACTCATACATAATTAGTAATTTCCAGCAGTTAAATTATTTATTTCAGACAAATACACATAAGAGTAAACTGTTATCTATCATTGATGAAGGATTATAGTTATCTATCGCATCATATTTTAGACAGCTTTCCGCGGATATCAAAATAAAAAGTAATAAGATTTAAACCAGTTTTGTTAGGTCCGAGTGGCCGAATGCCCGGGCTAACAAAACTAGTATTAATTTATGATTTTTATTATATTTATATAATAGTCGTGGAAAATTGTCTTTTCAGTATGGCTGAGAACAGGTTGTAATCCAGCGGTTATTATTCATTAATCGGTTTCGAAGCCATACTGGAAATAATCTTTTTAATTCTTTTTTTTTTATTTACACAAAATAGTTTTTGTCAAATGTCGTCGCTTATGACAACGACGACATTTTTATTGTAGTAGATAAAAAGTAAAAAATATAAAAATAAATAGTATGCGTTGTTATATCGGCAAGGGGAAAATTATCGTAAATTTTGGTTACTAATATGAGCCACGTTCATTAGTCAGTTTTTTTTTTATTAGGAGGGGATGGGGTATCGTTATTTTAGCCAGCTGTGAGTATCAATTAGAGTACATGAAAATCTGTTCCAAGTGAATCCTGACTAATTATTAGGCAATGTCTTAAAGGTATGAAGCAAAGAATAATTTTTTTATATTCTCATTGGGAAGATGTAAATCCATTTATCTTCCGTTGTCTTACTCTTTCTGGGTAAAATAAATAAATATAGATAGTCAGATCCTCATTCCCTTCATTGTATTAATATGCCGAGCCACTTAATGAACAATCCAGCCATTCTATCTGTTTTTTTTTTCTCTCTCTCTATCTTCAACTTTCTTACTCTTTCTCTCTATCATTGCCCTTGTGTTTAATTAATCTTTTTCAAAAGCTTCGCTGTTACAATATTGCACATATATATGTTCTTGTTTAAAATTCTAATTAAAGAATAACCAATCTATAAATATAGTGTATAACCAGACATTTACATGGATCACCCTGTTGGGGACATATTTCGTCTGCTAGAAAATTGTTTTTTGGTAGCGACTTGGCTGTGTTTATATTCCCGACGCTAGTGGTTGATTTTCAAAGACCCAATTGAAAGTCGGCACAGTTATTTAACCCTGTTCCCCACTATTGTTTTACTCTAATTTAAGAATAACCATCCATGT
>LS053127.1:0-11269 GCA_900241095.1 Acartia tonsa | reverse complement strand
GTGTCAAGTGTGATGAAATTTTAGATGATGAACAAGAATTCAGAGAACATCATGAATCCAAACATCCAGGAGAACCAATCATTTGTCAATCATGTAATGCTGAGCTTAAGGACAGAGCTGCATATACCAAACATAAATGGACAAATCATAATAGGCCTTATGCTTGTGACTCCTGTAAGTTCACATCCTGCAAAATTCCTTTGGTAAAAAAACATATTCTCGCTAAGCATACACAAAAAGCCAAAATGTCTTCCAAACAAAAAGCAAGAGCTGAAGATAAAACCAACAAGTTTGCTGAAATTATTGACAAATCTATATTAAAAGAAGAGAAAGATAATGAAATAGATATTAACAAAAGTAAAGAAAATAAAAATAAACATTGTCCCAACAATAAAGAAACTCTTAACACCAATACTACTGAAAACAATTTAAGTAATCAAGAAAAAGATTCTGATGGGCAAACAGTTGATGCTGCTGCTTCTGATGATATTAATCACCATAGCGGTAAATACAGTGATGGTAACATTGATGAAAGAACAAATATTGTAAAGTCTGAAAATAAACCAAACTTAAGACCTAAATCTAGGAAGAGTATAATTGAAGACAATTCTGACAGTGAAGATGAACAGAATGATTCTAAAAGTGACAATGATCAACATTCAGACTATGAAGGTATTTTTTGTTTTAGAATAAGTTATGTTACTTTATTCATCCCTGCATTAAATAATATCTTACTTTCCAAAAGGCTTAGGTATAATTTTGGTCTTCTTCATCATATTTTTATGATTTCTTGTCACTTGTCTTCATAAAGTTTTTCAGTTCAACTTTTCTGAATTTGGCAAATCTTGTTTGTTTGCATTGTTATCTTTTTTTCGCTTCAAGAATTAAAATGATTTTCATTTGTTCTATGCAGTAATTGGGTCTTTATCTTACAAAGTGGTTGGATGTACCTATGCTTGTACTTTTGTGTATTTTTGCTATAATTTCATTAGAGTTTGATTTTTTCCCCTGAAAGCAACAGAAAAAATTCTCAGATGTTCCATTGTTCATAATTATTTAAACTATTCTTGTTTAAAAGATTTATCTTATTATTCTTCAAAATTTTTATTCATTAAAAGAAGTTAAAGAAATCTTAATTGAAATTATAGTTTATATTGTTTTTAAGTATCTATTTATAATATGTTTTATTGAAATTTAGACATTGAGATGAAAATTTCCGATGAAAATCCTGGTTGGCACAAAGCTGTTTACAATGATAAAGTGAAATGTGTCAAGTGTGATGAAATTTTAGATGATGAACAAGAATTCAGAGAACATCATGAATCCAAACATCCAGGAGAACCATTCATTTGTCAATCATGTAATGCTGAGCTTAAGGACAGAGCTGCATACACCAAACATAAATGGACAAATCATAACAGACCTTATGCTTGTGACTACTGCAAGTTCACATCCTGCAAAATTCCTTTGGTAAAAAAACATGTAATCTTTAAGCATACAGGAAAAGATAAAACATCTTTCAAACAAAAGGCAAGAGCTGAAGATAAAAGCAACAAGTTTGCTAAAATTAATGATAGTTGTGTGCTAAAAGAAGAGAAAGACAATGAAAGGAATGTTGCTGAAGTTTTGCATGTTGAAAAAGTGAAAGTAAGTGAAGCTGAGGACATTAAAAAGTCAAGCACTAAAACTAAATCTCTAAACAATGTACCTAATGCTGATACCAATGAAGAAAATATAGACGATTCTTTGTTAAATTCTGAGGTGGGAGATGGTGATGATGATGCTTCATATGATGATATTGCTCATCATGAGGCTGGATTTAGTGAAGATGAAAGTACAACAAATGAAAAGTCAGAAACTAAATTGAAATTGAGACCTAAATCTAGTAAGAGTTTGATTGAATACAATTCTGATAATGATAGTGACCAAAAAGATGCTCGAAGTGACAATGTTAAACATTCAGAAATTAGAGGTAAACTTTGTTTTTTCCCACTAGATCAAAATTTGTGCAAGTTGTAAAGAAGAAAATTCACTAAAATCATTATAGAATTTTAAATTGATTAAATGAAATTCTAAATATACTGATAGATAATAAGTTTACAACTTTTTTGAAACTGCACATAATACCCAATCTATTGCAGAAAAAGCAGAATTTTGAAATGCACCCAGCTTAGTTTTTAATTTTAGTTTATTTAAATATTTCAAAAGATTTTGCCTTACCCTGTACATAAGATTTAGATATCCATGTTTTTTAGTCTTACATATTTTTCTCAAAGTAGACTTCAAATTATTTTTAAAAAAAATTTTACCTAATGAATTTTATATTTTATTTGTCAAACATTTTAATTACTTCAATTTTTAGGCTCCATGAAAAAGGAAAAAGATTATGGAGAAATTCTAGGTTGGCACAAAGCAAAGTATAAAGACAAAGTGCAGTGTGTTCAATGTGAAGAGAATTTTCGCAATGAATCCTTACACAACAAACACCATGAAGATAAACATCGAGGTGAACCTTACATTTGTCAAATATGTAAAGTAGAACTTAAGGACAACAGTGTTTATAGAAAACATAAATGGACAAATCATAATAAACCTTATGCTTGTGATTACTGTAAGTTTACCTCCACCAAAACTAAACTTATGAGAAATCATGTTTTGAAAAAACATAATGAAAAATTGAAAGTAAAAGAACAAGTTAACAAACAACATGCTTACAAGAAAATTACTGGAAAAAGTAATATCATAGAATCAGATAAAGAGAAAGAAAATGATGATCTAGAAGTTTTAAACGTTGTTACAAAAAGTGTAGACAAAAATATTGTTGAATCAACAGCACCCCCTGAAAATGAAACAGACAATCTAGAAAATCCAGTAAAATGTAAACTTTGCATTCATAGATTTGCCAATAACCATCAGCTAGTTCAGCACATGAAACAAAACCATATCCAGGCCCTGATACACGAACACATTGAGAATACAAAACTGGATGGGCCACGCCTTCAAGAAGAAGGCGCTGCAAATGTAGATCAAACTGAAGTTAAAGAGGAGAGTGCTGAACAAGAACATGAGAATGAGAATGATGATGATTTTTGGGACAATGATGTTGATGATTCTGACAACGACCCTGATTTTATTCCCGACAAAGACGAGTTGAACTCCACTACTAATGAATTAGACTCTTCTTTTAAAACAATAGTATCAAAATATCCGAAGGGGTCTATGAAATGCGCCAAATGTAATTTAGTATTAAGAAATAAAAAAACTCTGTATGTTCATCAGATAAAAGAGCATGGTTACATGGCGTTCAAGTGTCCCATATCTACATGTGATGGTCAGTTTACTTCAGAACTAAGGCTAAAGCAGCACATAGGTACGTTATTTATTTATTTAAAATGAAGCTTTTCTATGATTAGGGTCGGTCCGTCCAAAAACTATTGTTGCTACTTTAGGCATGTTATTATATGATATGAGAAACTGCCATAGAGGGAATAAGTATTATCTACTCTCTTAATATTGTTTTCATTATAGGCTAGAGGCAAATACAAAAATAATGAAACTTTGATTTAATAAATTCTTTTTAACAGGTAAGCACGAGAAGGAATCATTTCAATGCAACAAATGCAAGAAAATATTTCTCGGGAAAAGGCTTCTGAGAATGCACATTTGTAACATTGATGAACCTGCGGCAGTAGAAATAGTTTATAAGAAAACAAATCACGCTGAAAAGATGGAACAACTTCTTGCAGCCCATAAACCATCTGTTTCTGGAACACTCAGTAAGTCAGCTGATTTGAATGAAACAGGAATTGAAAATGCTTGTTGTGATTTGTTACAAAGTAATAGTGAAAATGGCGCAAATGCTGGAGGTTGTTTGTTGCATTCTTCGGCGGACAAAGCCGCTGAAATTCCAAATGCAAGTGTTGATGACAATGTAATTGAAGAAAAATTAGAGAAAACAGGTATTTTTTCTAATTTGCCTATTAAGAATAGGTTTTTATAATATATCTATAATACAAAGTAGAATGAGGTCTGGCCGTCTGTTCGTCCGTCCCTTAAGATCTCAGTAACCACTGAACCGATTGGATTCTACTCTACAGAGAATATACCTAATGGTCCTGTGGTGATTTTAGGCTATTTTCTTAGGGGTGGGACACCCACAACGCCCCCACCATTTTTTTAAGGCTGTTATTTTAAAATAGATGGCAGCACCAGAAATACTTAATTTTTTTTTCTAAATTTATTACCCCTTAGATTATAGCCCCTAGAGGCTAGGGGTGAATCCGCTAGTTACCTATAAACTACTTGGATGTCTGGGATGGGTGGGTGGGGGAGGAGGGGTTGTTACTTACATTATTGGTGCTAAATGTAAAAAATAACCTGATTTGTAAAAACTAAGCGCTTTAAACCAAGTGCCAAAATTTGATACAGTAAATTAACGTGGTCTTGACTCAATTACAAACATTAGAATTAACTGTTTCAACGCTCCAATGATTGAAAAAGCACTGTTTAATGCTAATCAGATTTGCCTCATCCTAACTACATCCAAATTCTGATTGTCCAAAATTAAAACTTATTATTATTTTGTTGTAGAATTTGATGATGAAAAAGGTTGGCACAGAGTTACTCATGACAAATCCACCAAATGTTCTCACTGCCAAGAGGAATTCACAACTAAATGGAAGTTTGACGAACACCATGCAGAAAAACACCCTGGTCAACCCTGGATTTGTCAAATTTGCAATAAAGAGATACAAGATAAAAAGACTTATTACAGACATCTCTATACAAGTCATGGTAAACCTTTTGCTTGCAACAAATGTTATTATAAAACGGATCAAACATCAAAAATGAAAGATCATGTTAGATTAAATCATGAAATGTATAATGGTTATTCCATAATAAAGCTGAAAGAAAAGAATAAATGTCATCATTGCAATGAAAATGAAATTGCATTTGAAAATGAAATACAATATTTCGAGCATTATGCCCAAGCACATCCAGACCAGCTTTATATCTGTTGTGACAACTCATACTCATACAAAGATTATTATAAAAATCACAGGAGAAAATTTCACTCTAAGAATTTTGTGTGCGATGCTTGCAAATATACAACTCCTTTACAGGAAACAATTGAACAGCATGTCAGAGAAAACCATCCAGAAAACGAAAAAAATACATATGTACAGGGCTTTCACAAGGTTCGAGGTATTGGCAAAGTTAAATGTGGTTATTGCAATGAAATATTTAACTCAGAGTACAAAGCCAAATTGCACCATAGATCTGAACACAACGGCCTGCCAAATAAATGTTCAATATGCGAGAAAACATTTGAAAAAAGAAAAGGTTTGATGAATCACATTTATACTGCCCATAAGAGGCCATTTGCTTGTAATATTTGTGACTATAGAGCATATAAAACGGTTAATATATTAAAGCATGTTGATAAACATAGGAGAGAAGGAGATAGCATCAAAGGCAAGAAATCTAATTTCTTTTAAGATACCCAAATAATACCTACGATTTATTTCCTTGTTTAAAGAAGGTTTTATCAACATTATCCCTTTAATTTACTAGTGGAGAACCCAGTATTATTAAAGGTATAAGACATTGGCCGATAGATTGATGTACATCCCCAATGATGATACACAAAATTACCCCTTCTATAGATTAAAGATATTGGTTGAAACGTTTGAACACTCTATTAACCAGCCAATCAAAATTTACTAAAGTCTCCAAAGTTATTCTCCATAGTGGCATAGCCAACGAATAAGAAAAAGTGATGATAAGTGTAATAACAGCCCATATCTCTGAATATTACCCCATTTTTTTCTTTATTTTAATGTTTTAAAATAACCTGTCCTTTCTTTAATAGCCAAACCCTTGCCTACTCTAAACTATTAATGGAGCGCAGCATCTCTATAAGTTTGTATTCCCTCACTGACTGACTAACTATGTAATTATGATTTCTTGTGTTGTACAGAGAAGTGCGAGTGGTGTGAAAAGTTGTATGACAAGGGACCAGAATTTCCAACACATTTTTGTGATGAGATTAAAAAACAAACTTTTAAATGTGACAGGTAATGTATTTTTTTTTAGTTGCGCTGCTACTTTATAATAAAGTTACTTAGGTACATACTTTCCAATGGTGAGCACTTTTTTTTGCAATGATGATCTATAATGGGTCCTAATTGTCTTATGATTATTACTATCATTAAATATGTAATAAGATGTTCTAAGTTTTTTTGGTCTTGCTGTTATACTACTAAAAAAATATTTTGTTTTAACATGAATATGAAGATCAATAGAAAATATACTTTTAAACACTTTTTTGACAATTAGTACCTAGACTTTTGAGCCCTATTTAAAACTCACAAATCTAACATTATTGTTTGGTATGTCTAATGTCTATTCTTTTTCTTATTTTACTTTTTTAGGGAGAAATGCGGGAAAATATTTTTAACAGCCGCGGAGCTTGAGTCTCACACAGAAACGCATGCAGGAGAAACTTACAATATGTGTGAACAATGTGGAGAAAGCTTTGAAGATGTTCTTGTCTTTAAATCACACAAAGGTAAGTTTTTGGAAGTATGACTACCTATGATTGTAATGGTGACTCAAACTTTGTGCATTTTTATCATCTTTTTTAATTCAGCAACCCTAGAAATCATTTTCCTTGAGTAAAGCAATAAATATCCTTGTGATTGCACGACCTTTTTCAGCTAGTCCTTTTGCAAATTTTTAGTGTTTCCCATTTATTTATGTTTATTTAGCGGCTGTGCCACTAGAGGCATATTGGGGCACTTGGGGTAGAGATAGTGGGAAAGCGACCACTGCCCATTAATTTTCAATTTTAGTTTTAAAAAGAAAAGGTAAAATCGGGGTGGGGGGTGGGCATTTTCAAGGGGTTATTTTACTTGACAGGGTGTTTGCATCCTGCTCTAAAATAGTTATAAACCTTCCCTAGACTATGAGATACATTGTAAAGGAGAACCATATCGGTTCAGCGGGATCCTTCGGTAGACAGGAAGACAGACATCATGTTACTTTTGTAAAAGGATGGATATTATCATCTTATATTTTTTTCTTTGTTTCTAACTTTTTGGGAAAAAATATTAATGTCAAGCGGACTAATAGTTTTTGTTAAAATGTTCCAGACCGTACTTTTACGCACCTAGCTATGAAACCTGTCTATCTATGTAATCAGCAATAATCTAGGATTCGAACCGTTGTCCACACATTTTCTATTATGATAAACAAAACAAAAATTCAAATCCTCGATTAAGAAAACAAAACAACAATATAAAAATCTGCAATAAATAAAATACAATTCAAACATAAAATTATATTTTCTGGAATAGTCCCTTTCGTGGCAACGCCCCTTAAAGGGCGGTTCGTCGTATTTTTAAAATGGCTTTTAATAGGTTATTTTAGGTTAGGTTACATTGGGTTAGGTGATTGCCCTACAGGGTCAGGCAATTGGCCCTGCAGGGGCTAGAAATAGGAGAAAAAATACTGTGAAAACAACGAAGAATCGCCCCTTAAGGAGCGTTGCCACGAAAGGGACTATACCCAAACCCATATTTTTTTAATATCAATAATCAGAATCATAAGAGAAATAGATACATATTTAATAATGGATAAACTATAAAACTTGAAGACATGTGGCTTTTCATGGTAGGGCTGGTTTAGGGTCATCTATGAATAGGACACTTAACATGTAATGTTAACAGTTTTATAATACAATATTTATTTTAGCTACTGCCCACCAAGAAACTACGACGAAACCTCAAAAGCGACAGCCTCCTAAAAAGACATACCAATGCGAAAGTTGTGATATGGCTTTCTCGAAACTTCATACGTTGAAAGTTCACAGGCTGGATCATTACGGAGTAACTCCATATTCCTGTGATAAATGTGAGATGAAGTTTAGTACAAAATCTAAATTGTTTGTACACAAAGCAGGTAAGACTATATTTTTTGATGAAACTGTCTTATTAATGTTTTATTATATAGGTAATTTTATAAATTTTATCCTATTATTTAAAGTAGTAAGGATTTTGTCTGAAGCTTTAGAAAAACTACTGAACTGATAGAGTTCTATTTAGATAAGCTTAACCTAGGCCCTGGGATGGTTTTAGGCTAATAGATTAAAGGCTTAAGATGGCTCTAGACTACTTTTCTTAAACCTTCTTACTTATCCTTTTAAACAGAAGGCCCTTATAGACTAGGGGCATTGCCGTTAGTTTTAATATAGTTAGGTAGTTACTACTTAATTTAACGAAACAGGGAATAGACGAGGTGCTTGAATATAATCTGGGTTTATACTCATTTTAGTATAATTTTACATTTTTCACTAATGAAAACTTTTTGTTGTCAATGAATTCTCGTCATTTGAATGGCCCTTGGGTCCTCTAAAACAGTGGTCTGCAAAAAGTTTCCAAAAAATATTGTTACACGATCTATGGAGTTTGTATGTCTGTGTATAAAAAGACATTTTTTTTTCATTTAAAAATGCACAAGTTTTCAAGAAAATTAATGTTGTAAAAGACTTAAAATTACTGTAGGTGTCCACAAAATTGAGGCATTCAAATGTTTCGAGTGCAACGCCGGCTTTTTGAAGAAAATTGATCGTGAAACCCACTTCAAAACTGTCCACGGATACAAGTGCAAGGAGTGTCCCGAAGAGTTCAAAAGCATGAATGATCTGAGAGTCCATGTGAAATCCGCCCACCGGTATGGATCATTTAAATGTGAAGAATGTGGGAAAGTGTTCAGTGATAGGAGAAAGATTAATGACCATAAAAGACTTCATACAGGCAGGATTAAAGGATTAATCGTAGGTTGTAAAAGTAAACAATATTGTAACACTAATAAGCCAAAATTATTATGATAATAAAGTCTGAATATTAAATTATTATACTGTAAAATTAAGAAAATAGTAAATTAAATGTAGTGAATTAAAACAGAAAGCTATTTAAATAATAAAGTAAAAAGTAAAAAAATCAAGAATATAGATGTTCCTCTTTGATGTATTGTATAAGAAACGTTGGATGATAATGTTTCCTGTACATTTGATATCCCTTTATAAGTCATTCTTTCATAACATAAATTAAATATTGTGAAATATTCCGTTGAGGCTTTATAACGGCCACTTAGCAAAATAGAATTTCCAAAATTTAAGAATCACTTAGAAGTTCGGGTCACTCATTTTTTTTATCATTATTTTTATGAATATTCCTTTATCCCTGATTAACTACCTAGGCAAAATGAATAATATTTGTGACATATGTGGGTATTGTTGCTATTATAAAAAATCTATGAGAGAACATATGCTCAACCACACTGGAGAACGACCTCACAAGGTAGATATAAGCATAGTATCATCCAGTGGGATGCTTTCAGGTTGACCGATTTTTCTCGTATCGATGTCACTTTCGCCCTACTGTCAGGAGGTCACAGGTGAGAGATAGACCATAAGTTCTTGAGAGTTTCCTCTTTGTTATGCCAATGGCTGTCTATAAATACCGTAACATCCAAGATTGGTCTACTGTAGCTCCCCTTGGTAAAGTCAAAACTTGGATTTAGCGTTCGGTCACCTATAAAGCCTCAAACTGTACTTATGTTAGTATAGTGTAGTTATGGGATGAGCATCACTTTATCATATCCTATTTAACCTTAATCATTAGCAAACTCAGGGGTGAGTACTATGCTGGTGCCCTTTAAGCATCAAATAGAATCTTGTTGAAAAAGCTCAGGGGTTATTTTAAATAATCACAGCTTTTCTGATGTTTTATGTAATTGTACAGCTAGCGGCTACGCTTCTAGAGTTTTTTTTTGGGTGGGGGAGGATTTTTTTTTCTAGGGGCGATTTCTCATGGGAGTGTGGTGGTACCCTCCCTAGAAATAGTTATAAACCTTGCCAGAAACTATGAGATGCTACCGTACCCTGTAAAGGAGAACCTTATCGGTTCAGCAAGTAGCAAGATCCTTCGATACAAGCAGACAGGCAAACAAACAAACAGACAGACAAACAGACAGACAAACATACAGACAAACATACAGACAAACATACAGACAGACAAACAGACAGACAAATAGACAAACAAACAGACAGACAAACATACAGACATACAGACAGACAAACAGACAGACGGACAAACACACAGACAAACACACAGACAAACAGACATACAAACAAACATACAAACAGACATACAATCAGACATACAATCAGACAGACAATCAGACAGACAGACAAACAGGCAGAGAAACAGCCAGCCAAACAGACAGACAGACAGGCAGATAAACAGACAGACAAACAAACAGTTAAACAAACAGACAGATAAACAGACAGACAAACAAACAGTTAAACAAACAGACAGACAAACAGACATCCTGTTTATTATAAGGATTTTTTTTTCCAGTGCGATATATGTGGGGCAACTTTTAGAGTGGCTGATCTTTTGAAGAGACACAAACACCGTCATACTGGAGTGAAACCATTCAAATGTGACATCTGCGACAAGACTTTTGCATTCAAGGAAAGAAATTTATTGAGCACAATTATTAGGGGGAAGGGCAAATTTTGCTGTTTATTACACTAGTCCCCAAGGTTTTCTTATTCGTTGGCTTAACAACTTTGGGAACTTTTGTTGAATTTCGATTGGTTGTTTTATCAAAGTGAGTGTCCAAACGTTTCAACCAATAATTGTAATCTACAAAGGGGTAATTTTGTGCATTATCATTGGGCAACGGCCCTTATGGGGCGTTTCTTTGTATTTTCACATTAGTTTTTCTCCTATTTCTAGCCCCTGCGGTGGGCTATAACACTGCAAGGCAATCATCTAACATAATACAACCTAACCTAAAATAAACTATCAAAAGCCATTTGAAAATATGACAAAACACCCCTTAAGAGGCATTGTCATGAAAGGGACTATACACTTTTCTTGTTGTGTACAATAAGTTTATTTAACATATTTTCCAAATTATTATTAAAAATCAAAGTAATATTTTTTTTACATTGAATTTAACTTTTTATTGTATTTGCATTAGGTATTTCATATAACAAAAGAATAAAAGCTGATATTTTGAGTTTATTAAATTCTTTTGTTCCACAGTTTGGTCTGGAGGATCATATCCGCACCCACACGGGTGAGAAGCCATACAGCTGTAAATTCTGTTCTAAAGCCTTCACCACTGCAAATGACAGAAATAAACATCAGAAAAGATGCCACCCATCGTCGGATGTTATCAAGACGGAAGGTCG
>LS053126.1:3708-17315 GCA_900241095.1 Acartia tonsa | reverse complement strand
AGATCCTTCGGTACACACAGACAGACACACAGACAGACAGACAGACAAACATCCTGTTACTTTAGTATAAGGATAATTAAATAATTATTTGCGTTACTACAAAAGATATAAGGGGGTGGGGTTAACCATGCAACCATCTCGTAATCAATGTATAAATGGCACTTAGAATTCGAATTTCGATCTGAAATTTTGCATTAGTAATCCTTGGTACGCCTATTTTCCCTAAATCGAACAAAAAGTTGGAAAAGTAACGGATAACAGCTGGCGGCTCAGCCGTTTAGCCAATTTTTGGCTATTTTAAGGGGAAATCCATCACGAAACCTATCTCCACATAATAATCTTTGCCGCTCCAAAACGTTTTCAAACGGTTCTAGCCGGTAGTTGCTGGTACTGTAAATCTAAAAAATGGTTTTTGGTATCATTTCACATGATTTAAAGCAAAAATATGTTTTAAAAAGTTGATTTATATGTAATTTTTGACAGATTTGCCCTAAAACTAGACAAAAAACGGCTTAAACTTTTACAACTTTTTGTTCGATTTAGGGAAAATAGACCTACAAAGAATTACTCATGCAAAATTTCAAATCAAAGCTTCCTACAAAATTAATATTCATTTTACAAACATACATAAATAGGTGGATTAGGTTAGGATTTATGGCTTCGGAGCTGATCCCTGAATAGTACATCCAACTTGCATCATCCTTGAGTGTAACAATCTATAATACAAAGTAGAACGATGTCTGTCGGTCGGTCTGTTTGTTTGTTTGTCTGTAGCGAAGGATCTCGCTAACCACGGAACCGATCGGGTTTTCCTTTACAGGGTAGCTTCTCATATGTCCCGGGAAGGTTTTTAACTATTTTCTTTTAAATTTAAAATATGTACAATTATTTTGATCAAACCTCTTAGGGCAAAGCCGCTAGAGGCTAGGGGCGAATCCGCTAGTAGACCAATAAATCAATTATTTATTTGTGTCGATACGCAAGTATAAAAGGATAATTTAACCCTTGCCTAGTCATGGCCACCTGACCTGCCTAGCCATGGGCGCTCGGCCCTCTAACCATATAACCTAACCCACCTATGTATGTTTGCAAAATTACATTAATTTTGTAGGATTAAGTCTTTTGTAACTTAAACCTTTTGTAGCATTACATCTATTGTAGCATTAGCCCTTTTTTTAATTAGACTTTATGTAGCATTAGACCCTATGTAATTTGATCTTTTGTAGCAACGCCAAATTATCTGCCTGAAAAGTTGGAGACAAAATACATACGTATCTTACATTGCAACAACCCCTCCTGCTGCATATCTTTTTCATGAATAATAACATTATTCTGAATAATCCTAAAAACTTAAGAGGCCAAAAGTATCCCCCTTAATGACTTAATCCTGAAGAGCTCACTGAGCACAAACCTAACCTGATAAATCTAAATCTAACAATAACACTACAGAGGACTAATGTTGGCTACATTGAAAAGTTTCTTGGATAATTCTTATTATAAAGAAACATGATGTCTGTTTGTTTGTACCGAAGGATCTCGCTAACCGCTGTACCGAAAGGGTTCTCCTTAACAGGGTAGCTTCTCATAGATCCTGGGAAGATTTATTTTTGGGAAGGGTACCACCACCCTCCCAAGAGAAGTCAATCCTAAAATAAAATAGTCCCTCCATAAAAAAAAAATTGGGTTATTGAACTCAACTTCACCCTCCTCAAGTGCCCCTAGAGGGACATTTGATTAAAAAATTCGTATTCTAAAAATTTATAATTAAAATCAATATCACTCCAGGTTTGTATATTCTGCAAATTTGACCCGGCTGAGGGGGGGTTAAAAAAATGTGGTTGGGGGGGAAAAATGTAAAAATTAAGAGGACTGAAAACATTTTTTTCATTTTTCTCCCTCTTTGTTGGAAAAAACTAGGAGGGGAAAAAAATATAAAAATTTGCAGCAGGGAAAAAAAATCAATCTTTTGCAGAATATACACCCCTGTATCACTCTGTCCCTTAATCCTTGATTGAAGATGGAAGTTTTATTTAAGATTATTAAGGAAACAATAATAATTTAATTTTTGACATTTCTAATTTCAATACATCAAATTACATTTTAATTATTTCTTTAAAACACAAAAATATCTACCTAATCTATACAATTTAATACTTAACCAAACTAAAAAAAACAACAAAAATTTCTTAAATGCAAACTTCCACCTTTTAAAATTACTCCTTAATTCAATTAATTATAGATAATAATTGCTCCGCCTATAATAATCCTCTGAGGATGAAGAATAATGACTTGGGTAATATGGCGATGGTAGCATTTCTGCAATGCCTCTCCGGTTATAATAATGGCACATTTCTGTTTCGTCGTCGGTAAATGTAAATTTATCCTGTTGATGATCGTATTTATTGGCCCTGTATCAGAAATTATCACTTCGGCCACTGCTAGAATAAAAATGCTTGTCTCGTTCATTTAAACTTCTGTAGGTTGGCTGTCTGCGATCAAGAGTGGCCGGGCGTTCCGTGCTGTTCGAAGTTCGGAAGCGTCTTAATGATATTGGGGAGGAGAGATTCCAGGAGGAGATTCTCCAGCCTTGAGGTAGAAAGCTTGACCTTGATGTTGTTGTTGTAGTCACAGGCTCGCGGCCTCTGGAAGTTGAATTACTACTACCAGCCGTCGAAGAGCCGTCTGGAACAGGCAAGCCTGGCTTTCGTGGCGAGGCTAAACTGGAAGAATCCAACCTACTTCCGACAGAATAATCTCTACCACTTGCCCCTTTCCCTCCACTATCAGAGCCTCGTGAGGGATCTCTTTGTTCACCCTTTCGAGGGCTTTCAATTTTTCTCAGTGGTCCTGGATCATTGTCATAATACTTTCTACTTGCCTGGGGTGTTGTGGTTAAATGATGGCTAGTTGAAGAATCTTTTCCAGAATCAGTTCGTTCGTATGAATACTTTCTTAGGCTACTGCTTGTTGTGTAATCTCGTGGGGACGAGGTACCGTCATTCACAAGAATATCATTCCGTTTTGACCGAAGCGACGTGTAATCTTCCTGAGATCTTGAACTAAAATAATTAGGCCGCGAGGAATGGTAAGTATTTGATGGGTAGTGATGATAACTTGACGTTCCAGACGTTGAACTATAATTTCTATAACCTGATGTGGAAGAGTTGGACGGTGATCTATAACTGGTGGGTGAGGTTGTGGTAGAATGATATGCAGCCGGAGGATAATGGGAAGGACTAGATGAGGTAACCATGTAGTTAGAAGACGAGCTAGATGATTTATTTTGAAAGGCGGAAGGAAAGTTAGCAACACCTCTGCTACTACTACTACTACTATAGGATCCATTTAATCTGGTGGAAGAATCAGCCTGGTGCTGCCGGTAACTAGAACTACTTCCCCCAGCTGCAGAATGCTGTTCAACAGACAAATCCTGCAGCCTGGGGTTATCACAGCGGGGCGAGATCGATTCCCCAAAACGGGAATACTTGTCCTCTCGACTAGAGCCTGACCGTTGAAAGTCAGAATCTGAAGATTTGCCGCCAGCCGAATCTTTAGTGTAAAAGTTGAGCCTGTTGAAGGAAGAAGAAAGGCCGGAGGTGTAGGAACTTTCTTCGGCCCCCGAACTACCACTGTTCGGCTTGGTAGGATCATCGATGGAATGATTCTGAATGGGTGTCTGTAACCGCCGGGATTTTGGCATTCTTGGACTGGGCTGAGGTTTAAATACTTGAGGTTCATTTCTAGTTTCAACAGAGGTCTTTCTAACCGGCCGACTTTCAACTTGCTTATTTGGGTCTCCAGAATGATTTGAAACTCTAGAGTACCAGGCCCCAACATCAACTTTCATATCAATATATTTCACTATGAAAGGATGCTCTAATAACTTTTTGTATTTAGGCCGAATTTTATAATTTTTTAACAGGCAGTCCTGTACAAATTTTCTAAATTCTGGAGAAAATTCTGGCGGTAGACTAGGAGGCTCCTCTTGGATAACCTTTGTTAACACTTCAAATTCTGTCTTACAGTCTCTGTATGGAAACTGGCCTGTAGCTAGCTCTACAAGAGTTATACCCAGACTCCAGACATCCGCCCGGATATCATAATCCGGATTTTTAGGATTGGGCGGGTTAATTCGCTCTGGGGCCATATAGGCTGCGCATCCAGCACTTCGGGTTTTTGCTTTTGAGTCAACCAATCGACCTGAAAAATATATATTTTGTTAATTCATTTTTATGGGTAGGAAATTAAAAATTCATCTAATTAAATCAGATAAATTTTCATGAAATGTGACTGTCTTTTCTTATAAAATCAGACAATTTTCAGAAATATTGATGGTACTTACCTACCTACAAAAAAATTAAAATTAGATGAAAAACGGTTCTAAACCCAAATTTTTTTTTCAAAAGTAGGGCTTATTTATTTCAAAAATAGCTTGTTCAAATTGGAGTGCTTAATGTGTTTGGTTAGTTAATATTTTCTTGAAATCTAGAAGTTTGTTTTGGTAGTTTCTTCAAAGTACCTATCGAGGTAGGAGCGTAGTTTTATTTTTTATGCTTAACCCCTGCGGGTCTTGCCACTTTTAGGGACCAAGTTTTTTGAGTAAAATCGAGAGAAAAAAAACAGAAAATGTGTTAATGTAAGAATTATTTAGTTAATCATAGGTTGACAGGCCATTATTCAAGAAAATAGACTACCTATTCTTATTTATTCAACAGAAGTCTGTTTTCAAATTGGAAATTTCATTGCTTCGTTATCCAATTATTTTCCGCTGGTATAAAACTGTCCAGCTATATTACGGTGCGATACATAATTATTATCTGTAGATAGAACATTACATAATATTGCAAGATATTCTTTTTTTTAAAGACCCTGGATAAATAAAGTGAATTGGACAAAGTATACTTATGTGTTAAATAGAGGTATGCAATGCATTTTTGTGATAAGATAAAAAATTATTCTATTTATATAACTTCTTATCAGTGTCTAATTGTGTCATTTCTAATTAAAATAGAAAAATAAATGAACAGGTAAACTCATACCTAATGATTTATTAAGAATTGAAAGAAAAATATACTTTTATACTGTCTTTTTTTTATCCAGTCACTGAAATACAGAGAATACTCCATGAATAGTATTTAGTTTTTTTAAGCTTGTATAAATATTATTTGTCCTCAATTGTATTAGATAAAGAGTGCTCTCGTTAAGAGGAATATCACTAGAAGAAAACAAAAAGATTATAGATCTCAACTTCTGACTTAGAAAATTTCTTAAATAAAAAAGGTAGAATAACAAATCTTATTTCTAATATTTTTAATATAAAAGCGCAGTCTATTTCAGTTTATTATGCGGTTTTATAAAAAAGATATTGTAATAAAAATACTTACCAGAAATCCCAAAATCACAGAGTTTGACATTGCCTTCATAATCTAACAAAATATTAGATGGTTTCACGTCCCTATGGATAACACCATGATTCACTTTTAAATAGTTCAAAGCGTTCAGGGTGGCCACAGCAACTTTGCCACAAATATTTTCAGGTACAGGGGCTTTGATCTGCTTGAGCAGCTTGTCAAAACAAGTTGCCATTAGCTCCATGCAGATCCATACGTCACTGGCGGTGATGAAACAACCGAGGCACACAACAATCTCCTTGCAGTCATGAGACTTCAACACAACATCCATGTCCATAACAATTCGCTTGGTTTCCTCAGAGTTGCCGGTACGCCGCATTTGCTTGCAGGCAATTATTTTACCGGTCTCCTTATGGCGCATTTTGACGACATGGCCACAAGTACCGTTTCCCAGGTCACCAATGGGTTCTAAATCACAGATTGGTGTGGGATATTTTCTGCCGTCAATTTTGAGCACACCAGATAATTTCATAATTTCGTCAAGCTTTCGTTCATATTCATCCTGTGATGGTTTGGGGAAATTATCAAATCTCAATCCTTCGCGGGACAATGGTGCATTTAGGTTGAATGAACCTTTCACCCGACGGGTGACTGGAGATAGACCAATAGGGCCATCTAACGGAAGACCTAGTGAAGGCCTGGGACGCCTGGTCTCTCTGAGAGAGCCACCTGGACTTGGTGCAGGACTGAATGAATCATCTGAATGAAACTGGAGTTGCATCTTCGTCTTGTTCTAAAGTTTGAACTTATTTAAGTTGTGGTTATTCTTTATAATAGCAAGAATTTTAAGATGTAAAAAAAAAGATACCTACTTGACCGTTACAAAAAAAATTAAGTTCTTGTAAACAGAAACAAATATAGCAAAATTTTATTTTCTTACATTGAAAGTTGACTCTTAAACAGCAAATATATAAATATTTCATTGCTTTTGCGTTTAGCATTTTGGTTAAGAGTTCGTAATCAGGGCTAAAATAAAATAACTTTTAAGTTTAACAATTGCCTAATCAATTTAATTTTCGACAAAAATAAGTCAATTCCTTAAAGTCTTCAGGGTTGGAACCCATATTTTTATTGATTAATTTATTGCTAAATTCTCCTCAAATAGAGGAACCGTTGGTTTTCTTTTCTAAGTCATTTCGCCTAAAATAAAAATAAATATTTTATTTAATGTGTACAATTTACATCTATTCATAAAGTAGAATCAAGAATAAAAAATAGCATCAAATAATAACTTTTATTGTTTTAAATGATAATCCTAAAGCTGTCGACTGAAAGTTTGACAATATCAAACTGAAAACGTTTGTATTGAAAAAAAAGGCAAAAGAAAAATTGACTCTGTTAAAGTGAAAACTCAATTTCATTCAAAACAGATGTCTAGATTATGAAGAGCTAAGTACATTTAAGATAAAGTTAAGAAAAGTTACATCAAAATAGAAATATTAAATTGGATGAAATTAATAGTTAACAATTTATAAGGGATCTTTTGTATCATTCTTCCTACTGATTTAAAATATTCAATTAATTTCATCTAATAGATATATTAAAACATGTATCGACTGATTTCTATCATTGTGAGGTCATTTAGACAATTTGTTCTTACACTTCCTAAAAAACATGAAGTTTTAGTGTAAATAAGGTTTTAATAAGAGAATAGAGAAAAAAATCTCTCAAATCGCTAGTCCACATGGGTTGCACTTTGAAGGACAGCATTATAAATGTTTTGGGTGGTTTTATGCTATTTTCCTGTCCTCCCCTTGGGACTAGGAAGAAACTTATGTATTCGACTTAACAAGAAAGTCCTTATTTTTAACTAAAACTCACCATAAAAGGCGTGATGAATTTCAAATATATCGACGTTCACATTTTTTACATTAGCACATTTTCTTTTATGGTTAATTATATAAATATTAGAAATTGCATTATTTTTTTTAATACAACAACGTATATGAAATTTATTCTGCTTGCTGTGTGTGTGTGTGTGTGTATGTACACAATAGAGGATATTTATGGGATCAGCTGATTCTAATCTCGCGGATTTTTAAACTACAACCTTTCTCTGAATACAGTAGCCGACAAAAGAAATATTGACAACAAAATAGCAGCAAATCTTTACTGTTTGAAAATTTCTATTTTCTTACTTCGGGTTAAAAAATTGTAAATTTTATTTTTGTATAAAAACTAAGGTGCATCATATTTCTGTAAATATAAAATTTTATTTTGAAAATTGAATTGGAAAAGTTTTGGCAACTTGTGCAAAATTTTTGGGTGTGGATACATTTCATTTGTTGATTTCTAAAATATTTCTGGGCATGCTATAGGAAAAACTAAAAATTTATATTTACGGCCCTTTACAAGATAAATTTCATGGTAAATATTCTATTTGATAAAATATTAGAAACCTTGTAAAAATATATATTTTTTCATAATGTAAACACACCACAAAATTACTTTTATGCCTCGATATTTTGGGGAAAAAAGTGTGATTTTCGAGCCAAAATGCTTCAGAAAGGCTATATCAATATGATTATTTTAAAATTCTTATTTAGAAGCATAGAAAAATAGCATGAATAAAAGAAAAATCAAAATATGAACACAATCCTTTCTAAAGATATTTGTGAGCGCTCTAGTCAAATTTTTAAAATTCTGATACTGATTTGCAATGGTTTAAAATTTAAGAAACAAGACAATTTCGCTTATTAATGAAAATCACAGGCCTCTGCACTTGTGTGCCATCGCAAATATGCCTTGCGCCAAAAAATTATTGCAAATGATTAATTTTGTGAGCGTACAGCCTAGTTTTCGATGTTATGAACAAGGTTGCCGACAAATTTTTACTTAGGTCTAAATCAACTATTCTGCATAATGAATTTTATACATAACAAGGAAGTACATGTTTCAAAAATACATTTAATTGTTTTTTATTTTAAATATTAAGAAAAATATTTTGATTATAAACCGTAATTGAGATTTATAAGGAAAGTTTACTTTTTATGAATAATTTATGGCAACCATGACATTTTGTTCATTTGTTTTGATTCTGCCGGCTAGCCCGCTACTGTTTGGCTTTTATATTTCTTCCTGTGTTTTTTTTTTAGTGGAGCATTTGATCTTTGTGATACATACAGACGTTTTTAATAAAAAAAAAATTACCAAATAATTTTATATTTTTGTGAGAATCATTTTACATTTATATGGATTTTATTGAAATAATTATTTTCTTTTAAATTAATATATTTATAAATTTAATCATAAACTATATCTATCTAAAATATTTTATTGAACTTGTAAAGTCTTTGATAAATCATTAAAATCTGAAATTATTCATTTCATAGGCTTTTATGATACATATTTATTGATAATATTGAAATTAAGCAAGTGTTTTATATAACTAAAGGCTTCGCGCCTTATTCGATCAAAATTAGAAATATACGTATAAATATCGACTAGCCTTAACTTCGATCAAAGTTTATTATCCATTTTAATTCATGGCTAGCCTGCTTCGATCTTATTCTTGTATTGAGCACCTTAAATTTGAAATTCTGCTAAAACATAATATATAAATTATATGTCCCTATTTTCCTCAAGATTATTTTGTATGCAATGAATATTTTTTCAGAAGTTTAATGTATTAAGACTATGAGTGAGGAAGGAGGTGCCTCTTCTGTGCCACCTTCAGGCCCCCCACAGGGGGGGCCGCCACCAATGGGTGGCCCTCCCACATCACAGGGACCACCAACTTCTACGGCACCGGGCGGTCCACCTCCCCCTGGTGGCCCCCACCCAGGTTCTCATCCTGGTATGCCAGGAGGTGGCCCACCCCCACCAGGACCTCCTATGGGAGGCCCTCAGCCACCACCACAAGGCTATCCAAGCTATCCCGGTCCTCATTCTGGCTATGGCGGCCCTCCCGGACCTTATCCTGGGGCTCCACCACATGTAGGAGGACCTGGTGGCCCACCTGGACCCCCTATTGGCCCGCCATCTGGACCCGGTTATTCTGGTCCTCCGCCCAACAGAACAATGGGCTACCCACCCCGTGGACCGTCCCCAGGACCAGGACCTCAAATGTCTGGTGGACCTTCTGGGCAGCCAAGACCGCCTGTACCTTATCCATCAGATATTCAGAAATTGCAAAATTCCATCAATGCCATGGAAGAACGAGGAATGACAGCAGATCCTAGATACAGTCAGGCAAGACAGCTACACCAATCTTTGGTATCCGGTCAACCACCAACTAGCGGGGGTCCACCGGGACCTGATGGTGGACCTCCGGGCTCTTCACCAAGTGCCCTGGCTAATCCACAAATTGTGCAATTAAGAGCTCAGATAATGGCCTACAGAATGTTGGCAAGGCAACAGCCTTTACCACCCCAAATTATAATGGCTGTGCAAGGAAAGAGGCCCGATGGTCCTCCTGGTCCTGGTGGCCAGCCTGGATATCCTGGAGCCAGACCTGGTGCTCCTTCACCTGGTAGTAGGTCACAATCTCCAACTCCATCAACAACTTCATCAGGCATGCCTTCTTCTCAACCTTCAGGTATTTCTAAAAAGAATACTCTGAAGGTTGTTTTATTTTTTAAAGAAAATATTACCTACCTAATCCATTTATATTCCTAATTAAAACCTATACTTATATTTCACCTAATTTTAAGGAAGAATAAATAGTTATTTTTCCTTCCTAGCTTTTTAAAATATTTCCTTTTTCTATTGAGTGAAAATTTTAATTTTTAACGTATTTTTCTCAATATTTTATATTATTTTAGGTATGCCAGGATCAGGTGCTCCACCGAACACAAGTAGCGGTCCAACTGGCCCTGGTGGCCGTCCAATGCAACCGGGAGGTCCTGGACAAGTTCCACCGGGAGGAAAACCAAGCAGAGTTACCCCTATTGCGAAGCCAGCTGGTATTGATCCTGTCACTATTCTCCAAGAAAGAGAGAACAGGTTGGCAAGTAGGATTGCTCACAGAATTGATGAACTAACTGCTTTACCCGTGAACATGGCCGATGATGTTAAGCTCAAAGCTGAAATTGAGCTAAGAGCTCTGCGTTTGCTGAACTTCCAACGTTCACTGCGTGCTGAAGTTGTAGCCAGTACAAGAAGAGACACAACTCTTGAGACTGTTATCAATGTAAAGGCATACAAGAGAACTAAACGCCAAGGATTGAGGGAGGCCAGAGCAACCGAGAGACTGGAAAAGCAACAAAGAATTGAATCTGAAAGAAAACGTCGCCAGAAACATCAAGAATATCTTACAGCTGTACTCACACACTCCAGAGACATGCAAGCCTGGCATAAGAACAACCAAGCTAAACTGCAGAAGATCAACAAAGCCGTCCTTGCCTGGCACGCCAATGCTGAGAGAGAACAAAAGAAAGAGCAGGAAAGAATTGAAAAGGAACGTCTGCGACGCCTTATGGCCGAGGATGAAGAAGGTTACAGAAAACTTATTGATCAAAAGAAAGACAAACGTCTTGCTTTCTTGCTTAGTCAGACTGATGAATATATTAACCAGTTGACGCAAATGGTTCAACAGCACAAGAATGAACAGAAGGTTAAACTTAAAGAAATGAAGCGTGCTCAAAAGATGGATGAAATCAACCAAATTCCTGAGAGTCAACAGAGAATTCCTGTCAAGCATAAGACCACAAAGAAAATTCTCAAGGGCGCGGAAGCTCCCCTTTTGTCTGAATTGGAAGAATGGTTGGAAAAGAATCCTGAATATGAAGCACTGCCCAGAGATTATGACAGCGAGGATGAAGAGAGTGAGAAAGAAGAAGAAGCCAAGGAGGAATCTACTGAAAAGAAAGCTGAAGAAGACGACACAGAAAGTGTCATTGAAAAGGCCAAAAGAGAGGCTAAGGCCGCCGAAGATGAATATAAGAAGGGAATGCAAGGAGAGACAAATTACTATTCCATTGCTCACACAGTTGTTGAAGAAGTACACGAACAGGCTTCCATTATGGTTAATGGTAAGCTGAAGGAATACCAGGTTAAAGGCCTGGAATGGCTTGTATCATTGTACAACAATAATCTCAACGGCATCTTGGCCGACGAAATGGGTTTGGGTAAGACTATCCAGACTATTTCTCTTATCACATACATTATTGAGAAGAAAAAGAACATGGGACCTTTCCTCGTTATTGTCCCCCTCTCAACACTTTCCAACTGGGTTTTGGAGTTCCAAAAGTGGGCGCCAAGCGTAGTAACCGTCGCATTGAAAGGCAGCCCAGCTGCTAGACGCGCAGTACAATATCAAATCAAGTCAGGAAAATTTAATGTTCTCATCACAACTTATGAGTACATTATTCGTGAAAAGGCGTTGCTGACTAAGCTAAGGTGGAAATATATGATTATTGACGAGGGTCATCGTATGAAGAATCATAACAACAAACTGACCTCCACCATTAACACATACTACACCACATCCCACAGGTTGCTGTTGACAGGTACCCCCCTTCAAAACAAGCTGCCAGAATTGTGGTCATTGTTGAACTTCCTGTTGCCCTCTATCTTCAAGGCTTGCGATACCTTTGAGCAGTGGTTCAATGCTCCTTTTGCTACCACTGGTGAGAAAGTTGAGTTGAATGAAGAAGAAACAATTTTGATTATTCGTCGTCTGCACAAAGTGTTGAGGCCTTTCTTGTTGAGAAGGTTGAAGAAGGACGTAGAATCTCAGCTGCCAGATAAGGTTAGTTTATAATGTTTTCTAATAGTTAAGGTATCAATGTTCATACGTCTGCTAATGTTAGTTATGAAAGTGTTAACTAACCTATTCACCGTGAAGGTCAAACTAAAATAACAGGGAAAAATAATTTTTAATTTACATACCTACATATAATAAAAACTTTGATCACTTGTTTTAAATCAATGCTTTTTCTAATTCTCCACATAAACTTATAACTTGATTATTTAGGTTGAGTACATTATCAAATGTGAGATGTCTGCACTGCAGAGAGCCTGTTATAACCAGATGCAGGAGAAGGGCATCATGAAGACAGACAACCAGCAAGGAAAGGGTGGCAACAAGGGAGCCAAGGCCTTGATGAACACAATTATGCAGCTGAGAAAATTGTGTAATCACCCCTTCATGTTTCAGGTAGAGTTTTTATTTAGGATCATCTATACCTAATGTTTTAATGTAAAAAAAGGTTCAAAATTGTTTGCTCATAAGTTATCCTTTGAACTATCCACTGTTCTATTACATCTAATAAATTATGCTTAACAATACAGGGACATGAAAATTTATTTGTTGTGTTAAAATTGGGAAATATATGAAAATATCCGATACTTATATTTAGAGTGTTGAAGAATCTTATGCTCGTCACATTGGAATGCCAACAGACGTTGTTAATGGACCAGATCTATACAGGTAGTAAATTTTGACCTGCAAGAAAAATTATTGAGATCTTAGCTTTTTCGTAAGACGTCTCTTGATTTTTGTATTTTTTTATATCTAGTATAATGTTTTGGAAGCTTTGCATTTGTCATATTTATGTTTTTTTGGGGGATGGTGAGGATGCATAAAAACACATGAAATTGGCATAACTCTAACCACCTACCTTTTGAGTATATGACTAAGACATTTAATATTCAGAGCATCTGGAAAGTTTGAACTGTTGGACAGAATCTTCCCGAAGCTGAAGAGATCTGGACACAGAATTTTGTTGTTCTGTCAGATGACATCTCTGATGACAATTCTGGAGGATTATCTGAACTGGCGTGGACACAAATATCTCAGGTTAGTTTCAGTTTTCTGTAATATTTAAGCAATTCAATAACTAGGTTTTATACCTTTATCCTTGTTCTAGTGATGGCAATCCGTCAAATTTTTGGGCCGGATTCGGATTCCGGATTCTTAAAAGAATCTGTCAAAAAAAAATGGCGGATTCCTTGCGAATTCCGAGCTGGATCTTTAAATCGTTTATAGGTGATTTAAACCGGGGCGATTCATTTAGCGCGCCATCAAATTATTAAATACCAATCTTTAAATTGAAATGGCATGGGCGATTCAGCGCGGTCAGTTGCGCTGAACCGGCGCGGCAATGGTACTCAACTAGTGGCATTGCCGCGCTAAATCGGGGTGATTCATATTTAATAAATAAATATTTTTTTAAAATTAGTTTAATATTTTATTGCAAAACTATCGTGAAAACATTTTATAGTTATTTTTAAAATAAATTTTATATTTTTTTT